>BQNB010009551.1:0-40699 GCA_026074375.1 Tanacetum coccineum | reverse complement strand
TTATCTAGGGTGGATCGTAACCTTACGTCCATTAATATCTTTACGCAAGACTGACCCACTTGACTAGCTAAGTCCGTTCGGGTCTCACACAAGGTCATGTCATCCTCACATACACATGCCTTACCACAATTCATATCACATAGCAATAGCACATAGCAATCATATAGTTCGACACTTAAAAACACATATCACGGTTCATAATTCAAAAACAGTTTGCATCATTTCCATCCCAAAATATAAGTAAAAAGTGGGACTGTAAAACTCACCTGATGCAAAGCAAATTCCAATTCCTTCACTTAATCTTGCAAAGAATCTAAACAAAACAATACACACATATGTTACCATCGATTAGGTCACACACCCAAGTCGATGTAACAATCACAACGATGGATACTCTATATCCTATCTTGATTCAACTCTTCTATATACTCCTCATACTTGCTAACCTCAAATTACCTTACAAACTTTACTTCTCAACTTTCTGCATTTTATCCCGTTTTTATAGTCACAAGATGACTCTAAATAAAATACTAAAACACCTAATTGGTTCTTCTCCTTACATCCCATAGCTCCCCAATGAGTTGTGAGCTTCTATGATTTTTGGATAAAAATAATAGTGAGTGTAACCATTTTATAAAAAATCAACATCACAAAGTGTCCAAAATTTGAACTGATTCGACTTTCAAAAAGTTTAGCTTGAGCAGACCCGTTTAAACACTTAGGAAAATTCTACAAAAATTCTAGAAAATCATAAACATCATGAAATTACTACAGTAGCAAGCCCATCAATTAAAAAGATGCTTTGATATGGTTTTTGACCTCACAAACATAACTCTGAATCTGCCCTGAAAACTCAGTTTTGACAACGAATCTTGTAAAAATATTTTGACTGACCTCCACTAACTTTTAATTCATGAAACTACTTGGGTTGGAAATTAGACTCTCTGTAGATAATTTTAGGATCAAGAAAATCAATAAAAGCTATCTGTATGACCGAGATATGGCTCTCTCAAGATGACCTAAAATTCTGCCCAGATTTCTATTCCGAATTTAGCATAATTAACCCTAATTAACTTACCCAAAACCCTAATTATTATCCCTAAAACAATTTTTGATGATCAAAACCTCTTAATTACAAATTATTTACAATAACCTAATCCATCCTTAATGATTGTTATGTTTAATAAAATCAATTGAATTGAAAAAGGATTTAGAAAACAATACCTTAACTCTTGAAAATCAAAACCCTAAAATTTTTTGGGGTTTTCTTCTTGTTTTGTGTTGTTCGACCGGCCAAGGGAAGAAGAGGAAAAATCAAAGTGATTTGGTTTAGGTTTGATTTGTATTTATAGGCCTTAAAAGATAATTACCAAAAACAAGTTGTAATATAATTAGGATATATTTTTCTTTTTTTTTCTTTTACTAAAATTCATTTTTTTCTATTATATAAAAAAAATTATTAATTTATTATTATCTACAACTTTTATACCTATATTTTTGATTCTAGGTTAAAACGTTTGCTTATTTCGCTAAACCTAGAACTTTCTAACTAGATTTCTAACAAACCTTCATTTCCAATTATTTCTAAAAATAGAAAGTACTCTAAAATCACTAAAATACTAACATAATATATATAATATGTATTATATATATAGTACGTACACAGAAAATTACGTACACGACATTTAAAACTACGCAAAGCTTCCAAATGATCTCATTTCCATTCAATCTCATTTCAACTAGTACCATGATTCATCAATCGTGTACTCCAATCTCATACACATATCTCTCACAAAACACATAAAACACATAAAGAACACACATAAACGCTTCAAATAAATTCTAAACAAACTGACCAACCGACTCAAACCACGGTTGTCACATAGACGTTATTTGATGTCATCAAATATCCCCCCACTTGAATCTTACTTGTCCTCAAGTAGCCTTTAAAAGTCTATAAAAATGTATCCCTAAGGATATTTTCCGTTAAAGCATTTATTTAATCTATTACAAGTACACAACCAAACACCTCACGAAGTATAAAGATGAAAACACTCAAATCACTCAACTAATCTATGTGGTAACATGTAACTAATTCGCTCAATTGCTCAGTCGTGATGAGTATTCTATCATAAGCTTGGCAAAGATACACATCTCCACCGCTAAAGCTAAGGAGTAACAAGTTTATAAAGGTAAATATGGGTTTATATGAGAAGGCTTATGGTTGATTACTCTAACTAATCTTTATCGATATCAATATTCCAGGAGGACGACAAAGACCACACATATACACCCGTAACGACAGGATAGACACATGTGACTGCTCACTCCCATCTCGAATAAGCTAAAGAATAGGATAAATAGAGTAATATAGGGTATGGATCTTCTAACTTTCACCAATAGTAATAAACCAACAAGGCAGCTGAGACATGCATATATGGCCGTAACGACAAAATAGACATGCACACTCGATCACATCCTCATTCGCATAAAACCCATGGTTAATGATTAGAAAAAGGAAATGAATTGTTGTTAAATAAAAATTACGAAACAAATAGATTAAGTCTAAAATACAAGTTGCTAGACACTTATTCCCGACCGTTACCATGACAAAGACACAACTATTTATAACGTCTTGATCATAGATCAAAAACAACAACCTAAGTTGGCGTTTCCATAACGGTCAACTTTCCAATCATCCCATACTTTACATACTTTACAAGGCAAGTGGCGATATCTTCCACTTTTTGCAATACTCTACATCGTCGATTTGTATCAACGAATAATCGATCCTTCGTGTAATTCCTTCTGTAGTTGCGAAATGATTATCTTCAAACTTTCCTTTTTTTGTTGCGATTTTTCTAATTTTTTTGATTTTTTTGCTAACACTATACTACGAAACTCGGCTTAGTTTCACTATCTTCACGATCATAATAATTCCGGATAATTCCTTTGATAATTCCTTCATTCTTCGGACGTACCATTAATTGTGACGATAGTAAAAATACATGAGTTTTGACTATAATATACATTCCCAATTGCGATGTGCAAATTTCTTCCAACCGTACCAAAGATAGAAAAATTTTGACACTAGACTCGAAAAATACAAACTTTACACTTTAAGTAACTAGCAACTGTAAAATAAACTTAATCTAACAGGGTAGGCTAAGGTGTAAAGGTGTAACGAAACAAATAATTGGTGTAGTTCCTAAAGGATTGGCTCTACGGGTTGTTCTAGGGGTATCTTACTCTTAAAATTAGAGTAAACAAATGGTTTATACGGGTGTTAACTAACCAGTATAGTTAGTTAATAAGCAACATGTAAAGGCGATTTGGGTGTAATCCTAAAATTTACCAATTTAAACAAGTTACTCCATCTAAATCCATAGTACTTATTATTGCGGTCTCTAATAGATATACCAAGCCAAGTTCTAAAGTCTACTACATCACTGGCACACTCATATTTTATGGAATTTGGGTAAAGATTTGGAAAAGGATAAGGCTAAATCCTCACAATATCTAACAAGAGTTATTGTATGCGGGTTATGTATCAAGTAATTTTACAAAAGTATGCTTGAAAAATTTTTAAATTTGAGCATAATTTAAGCATTTTAGTGTGAAAAATAGGACAAGTAAACATTCTAATTCCATCCCCCACTTGAATTGTACAATGTCCTCGTTGTATAGATAAAACATTAAATATGGGGAATTAAAAAGAATTAGAATGAGAAACTCTGCTGATTTTTGCTCGGTTGATTCTCTATGTTGAGTTTAATTGAGCAAGATTTCGTGTTTAACAACCGCCTTAAAGTTTCAAGACTCCAACACTTCAAGATCTCCAGATTTGTAAATTCTCCACCAATATTTGTTGATATTTCTTTGCTTCTAAGGTCCTGTATAGAATATAGGAAAAATATGTGCATTCCTATCTTGGTACATACGATTAATTTAAACTAAACTAAACAAACTAAATACGGGTTAGTCTAGTGAATACGACGTATCATGTGCATGAATACGCCGTATTGCCATAACTGACAATAATGTTTTTAAAGTGCATAAAAAGTAAAGACTGATAACATCTAGACAATCAATACGCCGTATGGTATGGAGCGGATACACCGTATTGATGTCTGGGAAGACAGACTTGATAAAATTAAATAACATTTCAGGCTGTCTCCCATGAAGTACTTTTGTTTACAGCGAAGTCTTTAAGTTAGACTTTTCTTTAGCTTCTCACTCAGTATGCGTAACCATCCATCCTTCGTCCATCATCCGAAAGATTTCCTGGTAAGCTTGGCACGCCTCTTCACTTGTGATTGTAAGATCTTTATATTCGTCTTCTTTTATCGCAACATATTCTTCTTCATCATTGAACGAATATTTGATCATCTTGTATCTTTTTATTTGGCAAACCGGCACCTCGCGAGTTTTGATACCACATAACTCTTGTCCTTCATCATGAGTTTCGTTTTCATATTCCCTTTCATTATAATCGTGGTAGTTAATCTCATGGCTCTTCTATCTTTTCCAACAATCATTGCTTAAGTCATCATCACTGATCAAGCCCTTCATGATAGCTTTGTTTCGTAAAGCTTCATCTTTTAGTTCGCTATCCTTCAATGCTTCGTACCATTCGTAATCTTGGTAATGGAGCGAGTTTCTAATAACGTAAGCACCGGGCAAATTTCCTCCATTACAATAACCATCCTCTCTCCAACTAGAGGTTGGCCATTCCGAACACCTAGTTTTATAGTTGAAAGGCTTACAAGTATGTTTAACTGGTTTCGGTTCCTTCCATATTCAATTATCAAGCCATGGCTTGTCATATACCCATGGTACATTCTCGTTCCATTCGTAGATCCAATCGTCTTTGTAATCTTCATAGGTTTTAAACCCCATAATATCCTTTGTAAGTAAGTCTGGATCTATTTTGAGAAGGTAATTAAATTCATTGAATGCCAAACAGAGAGGTGTCTCGTAGTCAAAAACATCAGTTTCTATCTTGAAAATTCTGGTGGTTTTTTCCTTATCACTCTAGTGTTCTTCAAGATCAGAAGATTCATCATCAGATACCTCAATTTCATCACTACCCATTTTTCAGTAACCCCACAAAGCTCCTTTGGTGAATATATCCATCGTTTTATAGTTTACGAACTTTGTAGCCAACCAACCTTCGAATCTTGGATTGGCTGGGTCCTATTTTATTTCGGGAGTGTTATTTCCCTCGATGCGAGAAGGCGGGTAGTATTTTCTAAAAGATTTTGAAGTTAAGTCGACCCAACAAGTGATTGATTCTTTGATTCCATCAAACCATCTCTGTGCACCTCTAACCAATGAGATTGGGAAAACAACAACTCTTAGTTTATCATGATCAACATTGGGTAATTTGATTGGGTCAATAATTTTTAGGTAGTATTCAATATGTTCAACAACGTCCTTTCCGTTTGTTCCACTAAAAGCATTATTGTGCAGATTATCCAAGAATTTTCCTTTCAGCTCATAAGCATTTTTCCCGTTAACTGTAATACTTGTAATCTCGAAATTGTAATATGCTTTGTCATTAGGCGCAAATGTTTCCATACTCGACTCCGTTCCCTTATCCTCCATCACTTCTTCAATCGACTAGCTCTGATAAGTATGTCCTGTAACAAGGGTAAAAATATCAGTAGGATTTGCTCTGAAGAAGGTTAGAAAAAAAATTAGCACAAAAATTAAGTATGAAAACTTATATTCTGTTTCTATTCCAGATGATCGATACGCCATATTCAATAGAAGTAAATACGCCGTATTAATCTTTTGAGTGAATACGCTGTATTGGACAGAAAGTTGGATATGCCGTATCCAATGGAAATGGATACGCCGTATCGAGTTATCGGCCAGAACAGTGTATTAAGAAAAACAATTAAATATGCAAACAATTAAACACACATATATACAAGCAAGCAATTAAACTAACAAATATACAAAATATACAAGAATATACACTAACCTAATTTACACTACTCCTACGGGTTAGATCTAATGTTAAAAACCAAAATATTAAATAAAAATCAAGATTAAATTTCATTCCCCGGCAACGGCGCAAGTGATGTGTCGTTGAGTGGTGTATATTTTTATGATTCAAGTTTTAAATTTATATTTTGCCAACTTAACCAAAAACAACACTTTAACGGGCAGTGTACCCGGTCTGTGGTAGATTCGTGGTAAGTAGGGTGTCGAACACTTAAAGCGAGGTTAAATCTCTCAATTTATTTATATTTTGGTTTATCTAATCTAAGTTAATTCTAATCTAAGTCAAACCTATGTTAATCCTATGTTAGTTCTAATCCTAATTCTAACAGGTAAAAGAGAGGTTTCAGCCTGAGAGAATGGCATGGGTTTGGCTGGTGACTATAATTAATTCAAGACACTTTAACCCATGTAAGCAAATTAACAGAAGATAAAAGAGCGGTCGAGCCTTATGATAGAAAACTGTATTAGCCATCATTAATCCGATTAGAAGGTTGGTTTGTTTATTCAGTGCAATGATTACTTATCTCAAAGAGGCGTATCATTCTTAGACTTAGGCGGGACTTCATCCTAAGACCTAGACACATTAATTCTGTCACAATTAAAGCATCCGCATAAAGCATCCTTATATATTGATTATAATTCATTTAGAAGACGACATCGTGTATGTCGTACGAACCCTAGCTCATAGACTTTACCCACTTACTGCTTAACGGTAACTTATGTTAGGTGGTAGTCCACAATCCAAACTATACCAATGATCAGAACTTATTAGTTAGTACTAAGCCACTACCTACTATGGTATAACCGGTTCAATCAGGCAAGCAGGACGTTATTAGTGATCCTAATTGTTCCACCTATACGCATTACTACATGGAGATCTATCCCGGACTCTTACACCGAAGTTGCAGCGCTTTAAATATGTAGAACTAGACCCAGTTGAATGATAGTTCGTATACTTAAGAACGTAAACAAGTATCATGCGATAAACATAATCAATAAATCAACGATAAATTAAGCAATCGAGATATAAACAAAACCAAACATTCAAATGTTCATAATAATGGCTAATACCCGAAGGTATTAGCCTTCAAACATCATAATTAATATAAGAGTAATTGTTTTAGCCAATGTAAACTAACCGAGTTAACGAATGATACCAAAAACTAAACGATTACAAAAGTATAAGAAATTACACGTTGTCTCCTGTGGATTGGAATGCGTTGCAAGACCTCTTCTACTCTTTTTCTCCTCTGAAAATTGACTTTTGTGGTTTAGGTTTCGAGAATATGATTTAGCACACTCAAAACTCGTTTTTGAGTTTTGTATTTTCAGGGTCTAGAAGTCGGTTCGATATGGCGTATCCAAGGGATTGGATACGGCGTATTGGAGTTTCTTGGAGTATGGACCACGCTTGATATCTTCCAGAATATTATATTCATTCTAAATTTCCAATACGGCGTATTGGTCTTCTCTGGATACAGCGTATTGATCTTCATTCCTTTGTGGTCTTTGGTGAGTGCAGGCACGGATACGCCGTATCTTCCTTGATGGATATAGTGTATTGGTTGTCAGAATAGTAAATCTTCAAAATATCTTCGTTTAAGCTCCAGAATGCATGCCTTTCGCTAATATTCACCAAGTACTCCATAACTACTGCAATTCTCAAATATGAATGATTAAGTAACAATTCTTTGCAATAATTATACAAAATAGGTTAATAACATGGGATAAATGATGCTATAAAATAGACGTTATTTGATGTCATCAGCCTTCGTCAAGTGGTCAGCTAGATTATGTTGTGACCGAACAAACTCAATAGATATCACACCATTCATGATTACCTATCTAATCATACTATGTCTTACACCCAAGTGACTAGACTTACCATTATATATTTGACTATATGATTTAGCCAATGTGGCAGCACTATCACAATGGATAGAAATCGATGCTATTGGTTTCGGCCAAATCAGAATCTCATGTATCATGTTTCTTAGCCATTCTGCTTCTTTACCAGCAACAGCCAATGCTACAAACTCAGACTTCATAGTAGAACCAGTGATGCATGTTTGCTTCTTGGAAGCCTATGAAATGGCACCTCCCCCATGTAGGAACACCCATCCACTAGTAGAAGATGAAACTTCAACATGATTTATCTAGTTAGCATCTGAATATCCTTCTAACACCGAAGGATATCCAACATATGATAAACCATAATTCATAGTACCCTTCAAGTACTTAAATACCCTTATTATTGCATGACAATGATGTCTACTAGGATTACTAGTAAACCTGCTCAATCTACCAACTGCATAAGCAATACCAGGTCTAGTGCTCGTCATAGCATACATCAAACAGCCAATGGCTCTTGAGTATTTGAGCTGATCCACAGGTTTACCTGTATTTGGCATAAGCTTTTCTACATCCCAATTGGAGAAGGATGTAGATTAGTATCTACAGGAGTTCATTATTCACGATTGAATTTATTGAGTATTTTCTCAATATAGTGAGATTGTGTAATTACAATCCCTTTATTCTCACATTTAATCTTAATACCAAGAATAACGTCTGCTTCTCCCATATCTTTCATCGAAAACTTTGATGACAAAAACTTCTTAGTTTTATCAACTTGATTTTGGTCAGTGCCAAATATCAACATATCATCAACATATAGACAAATTATAACACCTTTTCCGGAGCCATCAAATTTGCTATATACACATTTGTCAGATTGGTTTAGGAGAAAACCATTAGACAACACAACCTCATCAAACTTTTGATGTCACTGTTTAGGTGCTTGTTTCAGCCCATACAATGACTTAACCAGCTTACACACCTTATGCTTACCTGGCATAACAAATCATTTCAGTTGCTTCATATACACTTCTTCCTCCAAATCACCATTTTAAAATGTTGTTTTGACATCCATTTGATGGATCACTAGATTGTGAATAGCTACTAAATCTAACAACAATCTAATAGTAGTGATACGAGCAACTAGTGCATAGGTATCAAAGTAATCGATCCTTTCTTTTTGTCTAAAGCCTTGGATTACCAATCGATCCTTAAACTTATCAATTGGTCCATTGACTTTCATCTTCCTTTTAAAGATATATTTTCAACCTAAAGGTTTGCAACCTGGTGGTAAATCAGACCATACCCATGTATTATTTTCCATAATTGAACCAATCTTGTCATCTATAGCCTCTTTCTAGAAAGCACTATCTCGATATTGCATAACTTCACTATAGGTTCTAGGATACTCCTCTATACTATAGCAGTAAGAGTATTGAGATCCAATTTGATCTCTTGATCCCTCAACTAAATATAGTTGAAAATCAGAACCATATGATTTAGCTTTCATAACTCTTTTACCTTTATGAGTTTCAGGAGTCTCACTTGGTACATCATTTAAGTGATCATCCATTTGAGATTCATCCGAATTTGGAATAATATCCTTTGGTCTAGGTATTGAAAAGAAACGATTCTCATCAAATATTGCATCTCTTGATTCTATAATTGTGTTAATAGAAACAGAGTCATTAGGTTCTATAACATAAAACTATATGCCTTGGAATGCTCAACATATCCAACAAAGATGCAATCAATACCTTTTTCACCCAAAGTTTTCCTTTTAGGGTTCGGAAGCCTAACAACGGCTCTACAACCCCAAACCCGCAAAAATGTCAGGTTAGGTCGTTTCTTAAACCAAAGTTCATATGGGGTAGTCTTATTGTTTTTATTAGAAACCCTATTCAATAAATAGCAAGCCGTTAACATGGCTTCTCCCCAGAACCCATCACTCAAACCCGAGTAAGATAACATGGAATTAACCATTTCTTTAAGAGCTTTATTTTTCCTTTCAGCCATACCATTTTGTTGTGGTGTGTAAGGAGCCGTAGTTTTATGAATGATTCCTACGGATTGGAAAAATACAAGATCATAATATTCACCACCTCTATCTATGCGTAAGGTTTTAATCAAGTCATTTTGTTGTAATTCAACTTCTGTTTTATAAATTCTAAATTTATCTAGGGCTTCATTTTTTGCATGTAGCAAGTAAACATAGCAAAACTTAGAGGCATCATCTATAAAAGTTATAACATACTTTTTATTGCCTAAAGATGGCGTTGCATGAAAATCACATAAATCACTATGTATTAATTCAAGTATGACAAATTTCCTTGTTATACTTTTAAATGGTTGTCTAGTGATTTTTGTTAGCATGCAAGTACTACACTTTTCTGTATTTTCATCAATAGCAGGAATTAAATCATCTTTAGACATTTCAAGCATTCTTTTATTGTGCACATGTCCTAAACGAGCATGTCATAATGAGGAATTTACAACAGTAGAAGAAGACATATAAATAGAACCAGAATCATCAGGAACTTTATTCAAATTTAACATAAACATTGCATTATTATAATAACCAAATTTCACAAATACACCAGACTTTGATAAGATATACTTATCGGATTCATACACTTGTTTGTATCTACACTTATTCAATACAGGACCAGACACTACAAGAAATCAGTCAAATACCCACAAACAAAAATCATGGCTAACATGCCAAAATTCGTGGGTAACTTGCTAACACCCACAGAAAACCCACGAACGCATATACATGGGTATAACCCTCGAGGGTAATCATGCACCCACAAAAGTTTTAAGCGGTGGGTAAGTTTACCCACAACATAGTTGGTGGGTGATTATGCCAAGTCCGTGGGTATATTTTATGTGGGACGTCATATATGACCATGAAAATACCCATAAAATGAGTCGTGTGTAATTCGTAAGTAAATTATCCGCGAACATATCCGAGGGTAAAATACTAATTTGTGGTAATCAGTAATCCAATTTTTGGTTTCACGTATATGATTTTCCACCATATTATTATCGTAAATCAATGAGAAGAAATGAAATGACACATTTTATATAGTGTATCACATAGATATGACTCGTATATAGATAACTACTACTAGAAACACAAATACTTTTGTACAATAATATGAGATCAATAGATCAATGTACAAATCTTTACATCTGTTCTTCCATTACTACACTCAAAAAATAAACCATAAAAGTTATGGATGAGGTACACATATCCACGCCACGTACAAAAGATCCACCATAGATTTTTTTTTTGTAAAAATAGGAAGGCCAAAATGTCTCTTTTTTGTTTTTCACATGTTGTGATCTTCACTCGAACCCAACATCATACCCTACATATCAAATACACAAATAAATATAATAAGCCTCATATCCTAGAAATTAACCATGACAGTATCATGTTAATTTAATCTAATAAGCATTATCTAGTGTCAAAAGATGAGAAGTTAGCCAAATGATTAGATATGACTTACAGGTCTAAAGATCACAAGCCCACAAAGCACAATAGCTTCCATTATATTAAGATATTAGTGTATTAACTTTGTTTTGAGCAGCCAATCCTTTGCTGATGAGATCAACAATCAAGAACAACCAATATAAGATATTTGATAAGAAAAAATATGAGTGTGCCCCTATTCTAGCATATCTCTATGATGAAATAAGACTATAAAAGTAATCATTCTCAAGCACCTGAGCCCGGTTCTAAAATCATACATTGAGTCCCAAGATTAACAAATCCAAACCGACATAGCTTGCTATTGCTTGCTAGAAATAATGGTGTTTGATGGAGTTAAATAATGTAACTGAGAAAAATAAACTACAAAACTCTATACCTGATCACAGATTTACCATAAGAAAACTCTTGTAAATGATCCAAGATGATTAGAATTTTTGGTGCAGAAATTTTGTTCATTTCATCATAGATAATTACACAGATAGTGCAGTACTTTGTCAAATAGAAGAGAATATGAAAGTAAGGTAAATATGTAGAATTATTATGTGCGACAATTATGTGATGAGAGGGGTGTGTGACAGTTGAAGGATTCCAATTTTTAAGGAAAACATGAAAATATGAGAGGGAAATTAAAATTAAATATGTTAACTCAAATTTCATTTTGGCTAATAGAAGTGGGAAGTTTTCCCTCTACTTATTTCAACTATTTTAATTTGTTATTGGTAAAGGAAAATTGGATGAAAAGTGCACTGCATTAAGAATGTTTAAAAAGAGGCCAAAAATTCCCATTAAATGTACTTTCTATACTCTTTTTTCTTATTCGTTAGACTCTCAAAGCCAAAGCCGACATTTTGGTTAAAAACCGAGTGAACTATAATTTGTCTAAAAATTTAACTACACTCGTCGATTCTAGCATACCTTGCCGATATATCTTAATCTATAAATTACCTATTTACCCATAAGTTTAACCACAAGTTTCTTTTTAAAAAATACTTACGAAAATATACTAGTGAAAACTAATAGTTGGAAACTCGTCGGTATATAATAATCTATAAATTACCTATAAAAAATTTCCTATTGATTAATTACCATAAAAATGTGACACGGGTAAATTTTTAGGTATATATTTAGCCATAAGTTGCCCATGAAAAAATACCCATAAGAAAATACGCGTGGGTAATTTATGGGTAAATAAATGTTCACACGACATTACTCAAAATTTTTATACACGGTAACCCAATTTGTGGGTATTTTGTGGAAAATTTTTAGCACGAACAATTTTCCCACAAATTACCCACAAAAATAAACTTAATGGGTAAATGTGTGGGTAAGTTTGTGGGAAGTTCGTGAGTACCTTTTGTTAGCTTTTAAAATGGACAGACGTAGCTAATCCGTGGGTAATCTATAGGTAAATACCCACGAATCAACGTCCATGGCTAATTTTCGTGGGTATTCAACAGAATTTTTGTAGTGAGAGATCAAATTCTTACGAAGTTTTGGTACATACAACACATTAAACAAAGTAATAGATTTTCCAGAACTGAATTCCAACACCACACTTCCTTTTCCATAAACAGGAGCGAAATGATCATCACCCATGTAAAGGACAGATCTGTCTTCCACCGGTTCATATGTCTTAAACCAGCAACGATCTTTACAAACATGAGTTATGGCACCAGAATCAATCCACCACGCAATTGCATCAACCTGCACATAAAATGCTTCAGAAATTAGTGAAACAGAATATTTAATAAATCTGTTACAAACATGTACTAAATTCTGACCTTGGTCTTGGGATTGGTCCTTAGACCCTTTTCCCGAACCACTAGCACTTGCGTTATTCTTCTTGTTTCCACTACGGCAATCCCTCTTAAAGTGGCCAGTTTTGCCACACTTCCAACATTCCAATTTAGGTTTCTTGTTGGAACCAAAACCACCGTTGTTATCCTTGAAACCATGTTTCTTTCCTTTGTTTTGTTTGTTGTTTTTATTCTTTCCACCCTCTTCCATCATGTTCACCGAGGGTCCAACAACTTCTTTTCCTTTGCCCTTGTTACTTTCCTGCGCCCTTAGAGACTCCTCTATGCGCAAGTGACTACCAAGTTGAACCAAAGACAAATCGTCTTTACCATGTTTCAAAGTATGTTTGAAATCCTTCTAGGAAGGAGGCAACTTATCAATTATACTTGAAACATAAATGGATTCATCTATTTTAAGCCATGTTGTGTGTATTGTCCAAGGATCCTAAGGAGTTTATTATACTATTCCATGACCGGTCTAGAATCGACCATTTTGTAATTGTTAAAATTACTCACAAGGAATTTTTTACTTGAAGAATCCTCTGTCATGTACTTGGATTCAAGTGAATCTCACAACTCCTTAGCCGATTCAACATTTGTATATACATCAAAGAGAGAATCAGACATACCATACAATATATGCCCTCGGTATATGTAGTCATCGTTCTCCTACTTTGCCCTTATCCTTATTGCTTCCACTGTTGCATATTCCATCAATTTTGGCATTAGTGTTGTCAACACATAAACCACCTTCAACGTCGTCAACAAGAAATGCATCTTCTTCTGCCATCGCCTAAAGTCATGCCCCTCAAACTTGTCTAGTTTCCCAAAGTTCGTCGTCATATCCTTCACCGTATTTCCAGCCATGATCACATTAAATACTTTATATGTTTATTAGAAACTGGTATAGGGTGTGTGATGATAATCTTGGATATCTTGCTTGAATCGTGTCGGTTAACTTTTCGTATAAAGTATTTCGACCCAATTTGTGCCTGGTGTATCACGAATTCTTTACGAGGATAATTCAAGAAGAATACTTTAATTCTAGGCACTAGAGATTAAAGCAAGAACAAAGAGGAATTGTATGATTCTTCTTATCTTAAATGAGACCATATATGTTATGTTATATTAACAAAACAGTTAGACAGTTATGGTAGTTAAAGTTGGTTAATTTCCCAACAGGCATGTTGGTTGGGTTTTTGGCGGGAAAATAAGGTAATTTCCTTAATACCGATTCATGAAAATCGTTTAGGTTTTGGGGCGCTGCCCCCTCGACCCCTGCCCGCTGACCTGGCAGCGGGACCTCAGCAAGGGGCCCATAGTGTACGTGTATTTCTTGAATCTAGATTAGTATTACGTTATCAGGTATATGATTTTCTTCACGCGCTTAAAAGCTTTGCATAACCATACATAGCCTGGATAAAATCGTAAACCGGATAATTATTATTGATCTTTTTACTTTTCTTGGTTATCGGGAGTTGTCTTTTTTTTTAACGAAAGTCGCTCAGTTTGGCTAATATAAATTTGCTACCCACCAGGATTGAACCATGGACCTCCAGCTTGGACCAATATCTTGTTGGTTTCTTTGGGCTTCAATCTTGGGCTTAGATGTATTTACTTTAGGCTTCAAACAAATCTTTTATCACACATTATATCCCTCATTGGTTGAAGAAAGAAGTTGTTGGTTACTAATATACCATAGTGTGCATGAGTTTTTTGTTAGTAGATTAGTATTATGTTTTCAGGTATATGATTTTTTTCATGCTTAAAAGCTTTGCAAGCTTACTATACATAGCACGACGGAAAATTAATATGAATTCTTGATCTTTTTTTATTTTTCTTGGTTATCGTTCTTTATACTTTTTTTATCGGATCTCGCTCAATTTTGCTAATGTTATAAAAACTTAAGCATCATGATTGAAAAATAATTAATCCAAAATTAGAAAGGAAAAACAAATTACGCAAATAACGTCATACGTTTTTACATTGTTAAATTTCACAGTCTAAAATAAACTTGTATTTTAATTTTACCAATATAAGCTACAATTTAGTTTCAAATTTTAAAGTGAGCATAATAAATCCACGCGATACACTAAATAAGTATATATGAATTAATTTGGTTTATATTTATAGACCAGTTAATATCACAAAAGTAATATAAATTGCTACCCTCTTGGGATTGATCTATGGACTCGAGCCTGGACCAATATCTTGTTAGGGTTCTTTGGGCTTCAATTTCTTGGGTTAAATGTATTTAACTATACGGCTTCATATCCCAATCTTTTTAAAACCTAAACTTTATCTTCTATTGTTATTTTGACTCACAAAGATTCAACGAATTTAAAAATAAAATAACAAATAGTCGTTACTATGGTTTTCAGTGCGCATTGTTATTTTTACTTTGGTGGACGTGCAGGTCCGTTTTGCTCACGAACGTAACAACGAGTTGCCTCGTAAACTAACAAATGACCCTCGTTGTACTAGACGTGGGGCTGATGAAGAATCTCTTGACCATTCTACGCAGATGCCCATCCTCGTTTATGATTTGGAACAAGCTAGGTACTCATCCTCCCAGTTCATCTTTCTGGACACTCCTTATGTGATTGGATTTATGAATCAATTTGAGTACAAGTCTCCGCGAACAATGAGTCAATTGATGTTCGCCATAACATTTTGGTGGTTGTGGATATGGGACAAAAACTCGAAGAGATATTTGGGCGTGATGGGAAATACCAATAGATTCATGTCGGTGTCCGCATACGTAATTGAAAAAATGAGTGATGCTCTTTGTTTTAAAAGACGATATGCGGAAGCAAAGGTTGTTAAAGATAAGGGACTAGAAGTATTTATTGGTTAGGTTACTCCGCCTTGATGGTTGGGTGATGTAAACATGTGGGGCCTTAAGGGGGAATACGGGAATGCTGTGGGGATGTGGAATTTTGCCGAGATGACCGAAGACGCTTCATTCGTGCCTTTGCTGAAAACTATGGAAAATGTACGGTTATGAGATCAGAGTTACTTGCTTTTATGCGAGGAATTACTATGGCAAGAGACATGGGCATAAAAAAGTTGTTCTTTAAGGTCGACTCTCAAGTGGTTGTTCAATTCATGGAGTGAGATATTGTTCGCCACAACAACACATATTTTATTGTGAAAACATGTCGCGATTTATTGAAAAATACAGAATGGGAAGTGAAACTTGAACATTGTTATCGCGAGGCTAATAGAGCAACAGATTGGTTAGAGAATTGTGGCTGTGAACAATAGGAAAGACTACTTATGTCTGACTCCATTCCTCTTAATCTTGGCTCAATTTTGCTCGAAGACATAAAAGGCATCGTAGTATTGTAGCTAGTTAATATTTTTGGCTTGCCCCTCCACTACAAAAAAAATTAATAATAACCGTAACATTGTTATTTTATTAAGCTAAAAGGAGGGCCTTTCGGTATTAAAATATGAGTAATCATGATTTCATTAGTTTACACATGAAACCAAATTGTTGTCTCATCACATATGTTTTTTTTTAAAAGAAGGATTTTATTGATAACAAAAGAATAGCAAGAAGCTAGAAGTTACAAAGTAAAAAGATTGGGTTTTTAAGCCCAATCTTCCCAACTTAAAGACTTTTTTACATCTATGTTTACACCAAATGAAGGATCGGGTGACTACCTCCTCAAATATAAGCGCCTTCGAAGGACAAGCCGAACCAAAAATGCTCTTGTTACGAAAATTTCAAATGTACCATCACAAGACATAACAAACGCCTTCGAACAACTCTTTATGTTTAGAATGAA
The DNA here is from genome assembly GCA_026074375.1 of Tanacetum coccineum. Lineage (NCBI taxonomy): Eukaryota > Viridiplantae > Streptophyta > Magnoliopsida > Asterales > Asteraceae > Tanacetum > Tanacetum coccineum. Next base: position 23,744 of record BQNB010009551.1, on the reverse strand, counting down.
GACGGATACTCAACAACCATTTTAACCATTCATCATAAGAGGAAACCATCACGACATCAATCTCCCACAAAAGCAAAACCTTGTGAAATATCTCTCTAGATATAGGGCAAGTAAAGAAAATATGGCTAGATGATTCCATATTCTTTTCGCCTTAAAGGTACATTGAATTAGACTCAATATACATGCCTCTTTTAGAATGTTCAATAAGAGTAGGTAAGATGTCCAAATTAAAAACTTTCCAAGCGTGAATTTTGACTTTTATAGGCAGCTTTTATCCAACGGGTTTTGGGAAGAGACACATTTGGTAACGATGTTTGCGTCAAGGAGTTTCCTAACCGAAGCGCTATCAAAACTTGCCACAACACTTCTAAAGACCATCCATCCATATATCCTTCGATCCGAAATGAGTTAATTCCTCCATAAATTTCACGAGCGAATATTATTGATGCGCATTCAGCTCCAGTCTTGGAGCTCTACGAAACGAAACAGAGATCATCATGTGATAACTTCAACGCCACTGAAATATTTTTTTAAGTCTCCAATGCATACATTCTGGGAAAGTCAGATTGGAAAGTGTTGTTGCCCCTCCATTTGTCCTCCCAGAATTGAATGTCTACCCCGTTGCCCATCTTTCTGTGAAGATCCCATAAATCTGTCCCTGCCACTGAATATGTTGTAACTCCTTGTCGAAACTCCAACCAAAGACGGCATGGTGGCCTTCGAACATGGTTTACCAATCTTTATGTCTTTCTCCATGTATCCCTTTTATAATTTTGGTCACATAAAGCTGTTGTTGTGTGAAGAAATCGCCAACTATTTGATTAAAAGAGGTCTATTATGAGAGTAGTACTCGAAAACGCCAAGACCTCCCTTTTCTTTTAGAAGCCAAACTTTATTTTCATTTAAACAATATTGGCCTTCTATTCCATTATGATTGATCCATTTAAGAAATGACATCTATGGATTCACATATTGAGAAGAACTTCGCTGAACTTTGTTTAAGGACAAATGGTATTTATTGGCATAACGAACCTAGGACAGATTTCAGAAGAGTTGCCTCTCCACGATAGATAAGGTTTTCAACTTCCTTTAGATAAAGGAGTTAATATATTATTGACAAGCTCGCTCCACGATTGATATCTGAGACATAATGGCAGCCAACTTTGTACCTAAATACTGAGAAAGGCACTTGGAAGAATTGGCACATCTTTTTCTTTGCTGCATGATCTACCTTGTCACTAAAAACCAAAATCCCCATGAGTTTACTTTTGAGCATGTTTATCTGTAAGCCCGAAGCGTGATAAAAACAGTCCAACACACGAAGAATAGTATCAATATTAGCTTCGCTCCAATCACCCATGAAAACCACGTCATCCGCATAGAAAAGATGAGAAAACTTAAAAGAAGACCAACATGACTACCTTTTATTAAGAATGCGTATCCACGCTATTGCATTTATATATACAATAAGTAGTGTTTTATTATTTTAGGGATATATACACCAACAGTTTTTAAAATGATTTAGTCATTCTATAAGTGGTATTATACCTTCAAATACTTGTATAAATGTAATAATTGTTGCATTTCACAAAAATATGTGATACTCCACCCTTAAATGTGAAAAAACTCATCAAGAATGATATTAAGTCCTTTTAGAATTGCAATGTTAAATATATAGTAAAAATTTTCATTATGTGGTAAAAAATTTTTTTTTTCCATAATAAGGTATTGTAACAGTTTTTAAGTAACCTATAGAACCCTTATAGTGGATTTTTCCAAAATTTTAAAATATTTAGTTTTTTGGGTTTATGCTTTAAGGTTTAACCTTTAATATACCCAAATGTGGTGTTTTAATCATTGTAGTGACATAATACTGTTTTTAAAAAGTTTAGTCATTTATAAGCGTATTATATCTTAAAATACTTGTACAAGTGTAATAATTGTTGCATTTTATAAAATGATATTAAATGTGATACTCAACCCTGTGAAAAACACATCTAAAATGATATTAAGTACTTTTAGAATCGGAATGTTACAAAAATGTAAAAAAATTTCTATATTTGGTAAAAATCCACTATAAGGGTATTGAGAGCGTTTTTAGTAATATAGAACCCTTATAGTGGATTTTTCCAAAATTTTAAATTATTTAGTTTTTAGGGTTTCTACTTTAAAGTTTAGCATTTAATATACCAAAATGTAGTGTTTTACTCATTTTAGGGAGCATTACACCTACACGTTTTTAAATGATTTAGATCCATCTATAAGTGTATTATACCTTCTATACTTGTTTAATGTATATATTGTTGCATTTCACATAATTATATGGATACTCACACTTTTTTAAACGTGAAAAACTATCTTTGAATGTTATTAAGTCCTTTTTGATTTGACATGATACAAAAATATAGTAAATTTTTCATATTTGGTTAAATTCACTATTAAGGGTATTGAAAACGTTTTTAGTAATATAGAACCCTTATAGTGGATTTTTCTAAAATTTTAATATATTTAGTTTCTTGGGTTTATGCTTTAAGGTTTAACCTTTAATATACCCAAATATGGTGTTTTAATCTTTGTAGTGACATAAAACCAACTGTTTTTAAAAAGTTTAGTTTTTTATAAGCGTATTATACCTTAAAATACTTGTATAAATGTAATAATTGTTGCATTTCATAAAATGATATTAAATGGATAACTCATCCATGTGATAAACAACTATTTAAATGATATTAAATACTTTTAGAATCGCAATGTTACAAAAATGTAGTAAAATTTCCATATTTGGTAAAAATCCAGTATAAGGGTATCGAAAACGTTTTTAGTAATATAGAACCCTTATAGTAGACTTTTCCAAAATTTTAAATTATTTAGTTTCTTAGGTTTATGCTTTAAGGTTTAACCTTTAATATACCCAAATGTGATGTTTTGATCATTGTAGTGACATAATACTAACTGCTTTTAAAAAGTTTAGTCATTTATAAGCGTATTATACCTTAAAATACTTGTATAAATGTGATAATTGTTGCATTTTATAAAATGATGTTAAATGTGATACGAAAACACATCTAAAATGATATTAAGTACTTTTAGAATTGGAATGTTACAAAAATGTAATAAAATTTCTATATTTGGTAAAAATCCACTATAAGGGTATAGAAAACGTTTTTAGTAATATAGAACCCTTATAGTGGATTTTCCCAAAATTTTAAATTATTTAGTTTTTAGGGTTTCTGCTTTAAAGTTTAGCATTTAATATATCAAAGTGTAATGTTTTAATCATTTTAGGGACATAACACCAACCGTTTTTAAAAGATTTAGTCATCTATAAGTGTATTATACCTTCAAATACTTGTATAAATGTAATAATTGTTGCATTTCACAAAAATATGTGATACTCCACCCTTAAACGTGAAAAAACTCATCTAGAATGATATTAAGTCCTTTTAGAATTGCAATGATACAAAAATATAGTAAAAGTTTCATATTTGGTAAAAATCTATTATAAGGGTATTGAAAACGTTTTTAGTAATATAGAACCCTTATAGTGGATTTTTCTAAAATTTTAAATTATTTAGTTTTTTGGGTTTATGCTTTAAGGTTTAACCTTTAATATACCCAAATGTGGTGTTTTAATCATTGTAGTGACATAAAACCAACTGTTTTTAAAAAGTTTAGTTATTTATAAGCGTATTATACCTTAAAATACTTGTATAAGTATAATAATTGTTGCATTTCATAAAATGATATTAAATGTGATACTCAAACCTTTGAAAAACACATCTAAAATGATATTAAGTACTTTTAAAATCGCAATGTTACAAAAATGTAGTAAAATTTCCATATTTGGTAAAAATCCAGTATAAGGGTATCGAAAACGTTTTTAGTAATATAGAACCCTTATAGTGGATTTTTCCAAAATTTTAAATTATTTAGTTTCTTGGGTTTATGCTTTAAGGTTTAACCTTAAGGGAAGAACGAGCGTCTTTTGAAGAAGATAAAAGAGACAAATCTCAAGTCACATGTTACCGATGTCACAAAATTGGACACTATTCCTATGAATGTCCAAACAAACTCAAAAATTAAGTCAGAGAATAGTCCAATCTAATTGAAGAAGACTTAGAGCCAACATTGCTTATGGCGACTATAACTGAAAAGAAATTATACAACGAGAGTACCGCAGGGAGTGTAGAGAGTGCAGAAGCAGGGAGTGCAGAAAATTCCAAAATTCGATCAATGTTACAGTAAGTGTTAAAGGAAGCAAGAACGAAGACTAAATGGAGTTATGTGAGACGACTACAAAAGAATTAAAAGACCAAGTGGAGTTATGCGAGACTACTGCACAAGAATCAAAGATATTGAAGATTGGAAATCGAAGAACAAAGAACTATTTGTTTTGTCATTAGGGGGGGGGGGGAATATTGTTGGAAATATAATGACAAAACAAAATATTATGTAAATTAGTGTTTAAAATGTAATTTATAGATAAGATATGGTAGTATAGTGAAACTATGAACCATTGCAATGGTTCAGAAATAGAAACACGGTGGTTTAACCACCACCAACCGCCACCACCGTTTGAAACATTACAACGGTTGGTTACACCGTTTAGACTAGTATATATATAGCTTTTCACGTGTATTCAAAACATATCGATTTATTAAAGTTAATAAAACCAATTGTTTGATTATTTCGATCCTGTGTGTTTTTATACCTTCACAATATTTATATAACAAATTTGAAAAGATCCTTTCAAAATGCATATCCAAACACCCCTTACCATCTGTATTTTGCTAGCTCCATTGCAAATTTGGTCATTCGTTCAAGTGTACTGTATCTTATACGAGTATGTTTTTGCAATACTTATGGCTTAATAGTTATATATTTGATTATAATTCTGTCAGAAACTGGTATAGGGTGTGTGATGATAATCTTAGATATCTTGCTTGAACCGTGTTGGTTCACTTTCCGTATAAAGTATTTCGACCCAATTTATGCCTGGGGTATCACGAAATCTTTACGAGGATAATTCAAGAAGAACACTTTAATTCTAGGCACTAGAGATTAAAGCAAGAACATAGAGGAATTGTATGATTCTTCGTATGTTAAATGAGACCAGATATGTTATGTTATATTAACAAAATAGTTAGACAGTTATGACAGTTAAAGTCGATTAAAGTTGGTTAATTTCTCAACAGTCACGAATTTTCACCAATAGGCATGTTGGTTGGGTTTTGGCGGAAAAATAAGGTAATTTCTTTAATACCGATTCATGAAAATCATAAACTGTTCAGCGGGACCCTAGCAAGGGGCTCTGCCCCTTGACCCCACAGGGGGCGCTTCCCCTTGATCCAGCAAGGGGGCGCGGCCCCCTTGACCCCCGCTTTCTATCATGGTCGAGTTCATATTAGCTCAACGAGTGTGCACTCCACACTTCCCCAACTCGTATCCGAGCCGAATATGAAATCTCATCGATCTCTATTAAATCGCCATTACCTAAAATAGTTGATGACACTAAAATCACCAACAAATCCCCTCCCCTCATTTTAGTGTAATCCTTGATTTACTAAAATATATATAATAATATATACAAAGTATATGAAACAAACATAATGAAACAAACAAATGCATAAATGAAAATGTCTTGCGATTGAATTTTCATATTAGTATAATACACGTTTCAAATATTCGAGAATCAGGGTGTCGTAACGATTAAACCCATCAACTCATTTGAATACGTGAAGATACTATACACATAAGTTTCTATAACACTTTATTGTTCGTACTTGACACTATTACAGGCTATGTGTCCTTATCCATTAATGAACATATAGGAAGCCAAGTCCAAGCTTCTTGAAGAGGCAAAACTTCATGCTCACACATGTGGTCCTTTTAGTCTTGCACCTGCATTGCAATTTTTCAAAAGAACCATTAAGAAGAAATTCTTCACCCTAACCATCACTTGCAGGTCTGAACACATACCTCGAGAAGATAAACACACGTGTTCCAATCTCTAACTTTGAGCTTTCCATATTGAATTCAGCTTCTAACGTTGTATTAGAAGGGAATTGGGTATCTCATAGGTAGTGGATCTAGATGGACTTTAATCCCATCCCTATCACTGACTTAATTACCAAGTCTCTAGCTAATGCCTTCGTCAAGTGGCCAGCTAGATTATGTTGTGACCGAACAAACTCAATAGATATCACACCATTCATGATTAGCTCTCTAATCATACTATGTCTTACACCCAAGTGCCTAGACTTACCATTATATATTTGACTATATGCTTTAGCCAATGTGGCAGCACTATCACAATGGATAGAAATCAGTGCTATTGGTTTCAGCCAAATCGGAATCTCATGTATCAAGTTTCTTAGCCATTCTACTTCTTTACCAGCAGCAGCCAATGCTACAAACTCAGAATCCATCGGCGCTGCCCCAAACCCCGCGAGGGGCGCTACCCCCTCGACCCCTGCCCGCTGACCTAGCAGCGGGACCCTAGCAAGGGGCTCTGCCCCTTGACCCCGCAAGGGGCGCTGCCCCTTGACCCCGCAAGGGGGGCGGACCCCTTGACCACCGCTTTTCTGTCATGGTCGAGTTCATATTAGCTCAACGAGTGTGCACTCCACACTTCTCTAACTCGTATCCGAGCCAAATATGAAATCTCATCGATCTCTAGTAAATCGCCATTACCTAAAATAGTTGATGACACTAAAATCACCAACAACTTTTTAATAGTGTGAAAATTATTTTGCGTTTATTAACACATATACATGTGTAAAAAAATAGTTATATAAACAAGTATGAACAAAAATTTAAGAAAAGTAAAAAGTTTACACACTTATATGTGTTGCAAATAAAAATCCACACTTTTAAACGTGAAAAAAATTCTTTTTTTGTCTACACTTTCAAACGTGAACGGTGAACCCCCATTTGTAACACCCAATATCCCACACATGGGAAGTGTGAAGGAATTGATGTTACAAATAGGGGTTCATATTTGAAAGTGTGGACAAATTATAAATTTTTCATACTTGAAAGTGTGGACTTTTATTTGCAACACATATAAGTGTGGAAACTTTTTGCTTTCTTAAAATTTGTTCACACTTATTTATGTAACTATTTTTTACACATTTATATGTGTTAATAAACTCAAAATATTATCCACGTTATTTAAAAATGTGTAAAAAATCATGAAAAATACTCATTTTTTGTAGTGGAAACAGGCAAACAACAGTTACAAGTTGTGATAAGAAGATGAGATAAGGAAAATACCTATATAACGAAAGAAACCTTTATCGTTTATCAAAGACTTATTTTTAAAGTTTATAAATTAATATGCAACATGTAGAAATAATTAATGCTATGTATAATACATTAAATGATACTCCCTCCGTCCCATATTAAGTGTCCATTTTTTACTTTTTAAAGTCTTTTTTCTTCAACTTTGACCTTAATTATTTCTTCTTATGTTATATGATACTCAATGCAAAATATATGAAAGGATAGAGTTTCGAATGTATTTTTCATTGGTATAATTTTCTGTAAGCATTATATAACATAAAAAAAAATTCAAAAATGGACACTTAATATGGGACGGAGGGAGTAATTCTTTTACACTTAATTCTTTAAACATTCATGAATGTAAGTTTAATGACAATCTTTTTTATTATTATGAATATTTAAAAGTTTTGAAAACTGCATAATTAGAAAACATTTACCATATATATATATATATATATATATATATATATATATATATTAGATATTAGAAAAAGACTCGGTCACCCTGTGTATTTTACTGTTTATTATAGCTCGTAGTTTAATAGTTAATAGTACATTGTTTGTGATATTCAATATTGTTCTTCTTTAGCATTATTGATTAGATTCCCATAAATCAATAGTGGTTTACTCATGTTTCATTATTGTTGCTTTAGAATTATCTAAAGGAGCAAACTCTTTGCAAGCTGAAGGTTAAGATCTATTCAGTAAATCGATCCAACAAGTGGTATCAGAGCTTGTGTGGAAACTCTAAATAAGAAGAACTCAACTATAAGATGGCAGAACAAGACATTCCTCCACCTACAATCACTACAATGAATGATCCCTATCATCAGGAGGAGAGTAAGAAATTAGAGCATGAGAATGGCGACAATATATCTGTCCATACCAGACCATAATCACAGGGCTGTTATTTGTCAATGGAAGATTCGAGAAGAAGAGCGCTTCACCAACAACTAGAGTAAAACATCTTCCCCTCCTGCTCAAAGACTGCCAACACAACTGGCAGCTAGTAAGAAAATCAGACAGAGTAATATAAAGCATCCTAATGCATTTAGCAATACCTGATGAATACCTCCTCAAGTTGCTAAATCACGCTGGGAGGCAATCAAATCGAGGTTTGGTGGTAATGTAGAATCCAAGAAGATGCAAAAAAATGTTCTAAAACATCAGTTTGAAAATTTTTCTACTGCATCAAATGAAAGCTTGGACAAAGCTTATGATAGATTCCAAAAACTGATAAGTCAATTGGAGGTTCATGGTGCTCTAATATCAAAGGAAGATATCAACCAGAAGTTCCTTAGAAGTCTTCCTTTTTCATGGAATCAGATTTCCCTCATCATGAGAAATAAGCCAGACATTGATGACCTTTACAACAATCTTAGGGTTTATGAAGATGAATTGAAAAGGTCTTCAGGTTCCAACTCTGCTTTCAGAACTTGGCTTTTCTCTCCTCTGAGAATACTGGCAGTACTAATGAAGTTAGTACTGCCAGTGGAGATTTTGGGGTTAGTACTGCTGGTGGAATTAATCAAGTTCCATCTACTCCATGTGCTCATGATGTAGCTTACTCTTTCTTGCACAACCAACAACCAGTCCTCAACTTGAGAATGAGGATTTTCAGCAGATGGATGGAGAATGACTTGGAGGAATTGGATCTTCGATGCAGGCTATGTTAACTGTTAGAGTAAAGAAGTTCATTCAGAGGACAGGAAGGAATTTAGACTTTAAAGAAAAATGACCTGTTTCTCTTGATAAGTCAAAGATTGAGTGCTACAACTGTCACAGATAAGGCATTAACCTAGAGAATGAAAGATCCTTGAAGAAATCAAGGGAGAATATCTTATGTGACAAGGACAGGAGCAATGCACCAATAAATGAATCTTCACCACAGGCACTGGTGGCTTAAGACGGTCTAGAAGGCTATGATTGGAGCAATGAATTTGAAGTAGAACCAGTCAACTATTGCTTTGATGGCAACCTCCACTTTCAAGTTCTTCTGACAGTGAGGTACAAAATGGTTCTAAACAATGTCTTTAATCATTTAAACACTTCAAAAGACCTATGATACTAACAAGATAAAAACATAACAAATGCAAAACTATGAAATCAGGGGTTATGAGATAGCCTTAGAGTCACTAGAATCTAGGATTCTTGGACATGAAAAGAATGAATTGGCTTGGGGTAAGAAATATGAATTTCAAAACTATAAGCTTAAATGTAGAGAAATAAAAATTAACAACTTAAATATGGAATTAGAGAAAGTTGTTAAGGAAAGAGATGGGTTAAAAGATAAGATTGCAAAATGGAAAGAATCGTCCAAGAATCTTGATGAAATACTTAACATCAAATGAGTGCTAGAGATAAAACTGGTTTAGGATATAGCACACAATTAAATGAATTAAGTAGCAATCATGAAACTGATAGTGAGAATAGTTTGAGTATCTTTGATGTTAGATCAAGTGATGAAGAGAACACACTAGAAAATGATAAGATTTTTTCAAAGATGGGTATAAAGCTTATCCCTTTCCCATAACAGGAACATCTTAACCCAAGAGCTAACAAATCAATTTGCAGGGTTAGAATGAATAATCCATTAGGAATAAATCTTTGAGTCACAACAACTGAGCTTAATACGTAAAACAGAGTGAGACTGCAGGTCAAACAAAATCTGAAAACCTAATCAGACAAGTGAGTCAATTGTGTCTATCCTAAGATTGACAAGATAGAGTTAACCATTGAGGATTGGAAACTCAGATTATGAGGAAGAAGTGAATAAAGTGCAAACAGTTAGACATAGACTCAAACAGTTAAGACAAGAGATGATGAAAATTGGGTCAAAATTCTAAGAAACAGAATTGGTTTTAGGAAAAGAGTAAAAGCTTGTTTGTTTATAAACCGTACTGACCCTTTGATTAAAACTGTTAATTTTCATGACAAAAAGAGTCAAGAGCCTAAGCTGAAAAATGTGGTTCATACTGGTCAAAGGGAGGGCAAACCAGTATGGGATAATACTAAAAGGATTAATCATCAAAACTTTTCAAAATACCCACATTTAAGTAAGACTATGTCCCATCAAGAGTTCTAAGCAAGAACATTTTGCATAGGCAGGTGTTAGTACTGCTAGGCCAAGTGTTAGTACTCTCATAGGCCTGTTTGTACTGCTAGGCCAAGTGTTAGTACTGCTAGGCCTGTTTGTACTGCTAGGCCAAGTGTTAGTACTGCTAGGCCTGTTTATGTTACCAGACCTATTTACCCAAGAATGGACAATGTAAGACCAAGAGGCTCATGTTCACCTATCAAGAGGTCTTACTACACAAAACCAACTTTTAGACCCAAAGACTTAAAACAAGATGTTAAAACTTTTGGGGTTCAAAATATGACTACTGCTGGGACAAGAGCAGTAGTTAATACTGGTAAGGGTAAGCTGAATACTGACCTTAAAAGGTCAAGATGGGTTTGGAGGCCTAAGGGAAATTACTTGGATCATGTGTCCAAAGACAGTGGATCATTCATGCTCAAGAAGGTTGAGTATGTTGACCCAAAAGGGATTTCCAAGTCTGTAATGGCTTGGATCCCTAAGAGATACTAATTCTCTTACTTTTTGTGCAGGGCAATCCAGAGATCTTGTTACAGGATCATGCAGTGGTGGATAGTGGTTGCTCTAGCCATATGACTGGCAACAAAGCTTATCTTTCAGACTATGAAGATTTCAATGGAGGCTTTGTGGCTTTTGGAAGTGATCCCAAAGGAGGTAAAATAACGGGTAAAGGTAAAATCAAAACTGCTAATTTAGACTTTGATGATGTTTATTTTGTAGATGAACTTAAGTTTAACCTTTTCTCTGTCTCATAAATATGTGACAAGAAAAATAGTGTCCTTTTTACTGAGTCAGAATGCCTATCTTGTCCTCCTAGCTTTAAGCTTCTTGATGAAAGTCAAGTTGTACTTAGAGCTCCTAGAAAGGATGATGTGTACAACTTGGATTTAAAGAACATTGTTCATTCTGGAGGTATAACTTGTTTATATGCAAACGCAATAGCAGACGAGTCTAAATTATGGCACAGGAGATTCGGTCATGTGAATTTCAAAAATATAAATAAACTTGTTAAAGGTCACCTAGTTAAAGGGTTTATCCTTAAAGTTTTTGTGAAGACCCACACTTTGTGTTGCCTGCAAGAAGGGTAAGCAACACAAGGCCTCCTGTAAGGCCAAGTTAGAAAGAATCATCAGAAAGCCCCTAGAATTACTTCATATGGACTTATTTGGACATGTCTCTGTAGAAAGTATTAACAAGAAAATATCTCTTGATGTAACTGATTGATTTCAGCGGAATTAGTTTAGTATTTTTCTTAGCTACCAAGGATGAAAACTTCCTGCACAATACAAATGCAAAACAAACATATATTTGGCAGTTTTTGTCTGTTTTTGGTCATTTAAGCTCGTTTTTAGAGGTAAAAGATATGTGTAATTAAGCACTTATCAATGTGCTAAGAAAGGGATAAAAAGGGAGTTTAGTGTGGCTAGAACTCTACTGCAAAATGGTGTTGCAGAAAGAAAAAATAGGACCCTAATTGAGGCTGCTAGAACTATGCTAGCAGACTCACTTTTACCTATCCCATTTTGGGCAGAGGCAGTAAACACTGCTTGCTATGTACTGAATAGGGTATTAGTGACCAAACCTCAAAATAAGACACCTTATGAACTATTAATAGGTAAACCACCTAGTATTAGTTTTATGAGACCGTTTGGGTGCCCCTTGACCATTTTGAACACCTTAGATCCCTTGGGCAAATTTGATGGGAAATCAGATGAAGGATATTTGTTGGGATACTCTACTACTAGTAAGGCTTTTAGAGTATACAACAAAAGAACCAAAAGAGTAGAAGAGAACATGCACATTGATTTCCTTGAAGATCAACCAAATGTGGCAGGAAGTGGTCCTGATTGGATGTTTGATCTTGATTTTCTAACAAATACAATGAACTATATTCCTGTTAGTGTAGAAAATCATGTTAATGTGGATGCAGGTACACAAGAACATTATGTTGCAGGTTCATTAGAAAAAGATAAGGAACCTACTCAGGAATACATACTGCTTCCACTATACCCTCATAGGCCAAGGATTTCAGTAGAAGATATTGTTCAAGCTGCACAAAAAAAACCTTCTCAAAATTTTCCTAAAGACAATGATGTAAAGGATTCAGAAGATGTTGCTAAAAAACAAGAACAACATATGTTGACAGAAGCTGACCAAACCTTGAAAGATGATCTTGAGAGGATGATTGCTCAAGAAATTGCTGCTAAAACTATAGATGATGCTACAAGACAAGCCTTTAAAGAAGAAGAGAAGAGGGCAGCTCAGGCTACCAGTATTAACAAACTTAATACTGGTAGGCCATCTGTTAGTGCTTCCAATTCACTAATGGTTAGTACTACTAAGACACCATATCCTAGTGCTGCTAGTACTCCCATTGGTGCAAATACTAGTGGATCATCATTTGTCTATCTTAGAGGACAAATACCTATTGATGCATCTACTGTTGGGAAGTATTCATTCCTGACTTAGTACCGTTAGGTATATACTTAGTACCGATAGTTATAGTTAGTACTGACAGTACAAAGTGTTAAGTACTGCTCAGATAGTTAGTACTGTTAGTATAAAATAGTTAGTATCGTTTAAGAGATATGCATGAGATATTATAGGAGAAGATATGTATTATCTTTTGTGCATTTTGTAAGCCTGTTAGGGTTTATCCTTGCTTTATAAAAGGAAGCCTACGACATTAGAGAGATATAACAATCAATTCAATATATATATCTCATCTTATACAATCATATCTCATAGTTAGTAATATGTAATCACTTTAGCAGATTAATAGAAATCAAAGTTTAGTTTTTCATTGTTTTTCTTAATACTATTGTGTAGATTCTGCATATATAATAAGTATTCATAGTTAGTATTTCTCTATAGTCAATCTGTATTTATACAAGTTGGCTATCACCCTTAGTAGGCTGCAAAGATCTGTTCAGTTTAGGACTCACAAGTGGTATCAGAGCCTGTGAGTAACTCTGAGTAAGAAGAATAAAAACCAGTTATAAATCTCTACCTTACAAAACTAATCATGTCTGGTTCACAAGATGAAATTCCACCACCACCACCATCATTACAAACTCCAACACAACAAACTCCTTACACTGTTTCAACCATCAAACTTCCTATTCTCAAGAAGGGAGAATACGATATATGGGCTATGAAAATGGGAACATTTATTTAGCCTTATAGACTATCCTATCTGGGATGTTATACAAAATGGAAATGGACCTGTATCAATCACCACAGATACGCAAGGTCAAATCAAGGTTCTGCCTCCAAGGACTGCAGAAGAGATACTTGCCAGAGAAGAGAAAGAAAGCTAGGCCAACTTTCTATGGCTTTACCAGAAGATATCTTTCTTAAATTTCATAAAAGACTAAATGGTAAGAGATGTGGAATGCCATTCAATATTAGATTTTGGTGGGAATGATGAATCATGAGAAGATGCAGAAGTAATATTCTAGCTTCAGTTTGAAGGGCTCTATGTATCAATAACTCATAAGGAATACATAAAGTCTATGACAGGTTTTGAAGTCTTCTGAGTCAATTAGAAATTCATGGTGCAGGCGTCTGTACCGAGGATGCAAATCAGAAATTTCTTAGATCTCTACCTTCTGCCTGGTCTCAAGTTTCCTTAACCATGAGGACCAAGCCAGGAAAGGACAGTCTCAGCTTTGATGATCTATATAATAATCTAAGAGTCTTTGAGAATGATATTTAAAAGGGGGGATGGGAAAGGGGAATCTACTGCATCTTCACTCTAGGCCGCAGAATATGGCATTTGTTTCTGAGAACACTAGCAGTACTAATAATGTTAGTGCCGCTTATGGTGTTTCAAATCCTTCTGGTCAAAACTCATAATTTGAACAAAGTTCATCATACTCCTTACTTGAAAATCAATCCAGTTGCCCTCAATTGGATCATGAAGATTTGGAACAGCTTGATGAATTTGATTTAGAAGAAATAGACCTGAAATGGCAGGTAGCTATGATTTCCATGAGAATGAAAAAGTTCTACAAAAAGACAGGTAGAAAGCTACAATTTGATGCCAAGGAACCAGTTGGGTTTGACAAAACTAAAGTCGAGTGCTACATTAATGAAAAAGTTCTACAAAAAGACTGGTAGAAAGCTACAATTTGATGCAAAGGAACCAGTTGGTTTTGATAAAACCAAAGTCGAGTGCTACAATTGCCATAAGACAGGTCATTTTGCTAGAGAGTGTAGAACCAAGGGAAATCAAGATAATAGGAGGAGAGATGCTTGGAACTCTGGAAATAAGGATGGGAGAAGATCTGGTAAGCAGGAGGACTCTAAAGCTTTGGTGACTATTGATGGAGAAGGTGTTGATTGGACCAGTCACTCAGAAGAAGAAGAAGATTATGCTTTGATGGCTTGCAACAGTTCAGACACAGAGGTAACTTCTTGTTCAAAAGAATGTAAAGAGTCTTATGCTAAACTTAAAAAACTGTATGATGCACAGAGAGAACAACTTAGTGATGCAAGCATAGAAATAAAGGCATATACTCAAGGTCTAAAGAAAGTTGAAGCACAATTAGTTGCTCATCAACAAGGTCAACTTTGGTATGAGGAAAAGATAAGGTTTATGAAAATAGACTTAGATGATAAAACTGATGTCCTAACATACCATAAGAAACTATTGGCAGAAGCTCAAAAAGAAAAAGAAGATTTAAAAGCTAAAGTAGAAAAATGGCACAACTCTTCTAAAAATCTTGGTAAACTGCTAAATACCCAAATGAGTGCTAATGATAAATTTGGGCTTGGGTATGGGGATCACAGATATGATGGCATTTTGAGTTATGAAAATGAAGTTTTACAAACTGTATTTATGAATAAGGAAAGTGGGTTAGTAAATCAACCTTTGTATGATAGGTTTGTTACAGCAGGAGGAATGCATGTTGTACCCCCACCCATGACAGGGAATTACATGCCATCTGGACCTGATGTAGAAATAGATTACTC
Organism: Tanacetum coccineum; assembly: GCA_026074375.1. Taxonomy (NCBI): domain Eukaryota; kingdom Viridiplantae; phylum Streptophyta; class Magnoliopsida; order Asterales; family Asteraceae; genus Tanacetum; species Tanacetum coccineum. The sequence continues at coordinate 8,386 of BQNB010009551.1, read as the reverse complement.
TCAATTTACATATGGTCCAAAACAGTCTCAACCTAGTGAATCTGAAACCCAAACCAGTGACTTTGATACCTGTGAATCAGATAGTAGTGAACCAACTGTCAATGAACCCAAAGTAGTAAGTCAACCTAAGGTTTGGTCTGATGCTTCTATCATTGAGGAGTATGCATCAGATAGTGAAGATGAGCATGTGTCTCTACCAACAGAAGAACAAGAAACACCTAGTTTTGCTAACTAACAAGTAAAAACTCCTAGGGAAACTGTTAAGAATCAATTCACAAATTGTAAAAATCCTAAAGTTGACAAGAAAGGGTTGGGATATAGGTTTGTTACAAAAGCATGTTTTGTATGTGGAAGTCTTAGTCATCTTATCAGAGTTTGTGATTTCCATGAAAAGAGGATGGCTAAACAAGCTGAGTTAAACAATAAGTTGAGAAATAAGTCTAGTCAAATGGAGATTAGACCAATTTGGAACAATGTGCAAAGAGTGAATCATCAAAACCAATTTGTTCCTACAGCAGTACTAACTAGAACTGGCAAAATTCTAGTTAGTACTGCTAGAACTAGCGGTACTAACAATGTTAGTACTGTTAGGCATAATTTTAACAGACAGGCAGTACCAACTAATGCTGCTATGAAAGTTAATACTGTTAAGCCTATTGTGAATAGAGTTAGACCAAAAACTGTTTTTCATAAAACTCATTCACCATTTTCAAAACCTTTTAATATCACAACAACACTTAGAACAAATTTTACATATCAAAAGGTTAATACTGCTGAGGTAAATGCAGTTAGTGCTGTTGGGGGAAAAAGGGAAACTGCTGTTAAGCCCTCGGCAGGTTGTAATTAGAGACCAAAAAGACATTACTGGCACAAAATCTCCAAATACAATAGTGGATCAAAACCTAGAGATTGTTCTACTTTCAAAGATCCACTAGGCAGACTCAAGCCCAAATAGGCTTGGGTCCCTAAGAGAATCTAATCTCTTTTATTCAATGTGCATGATTATCCACATAGAGCTTTACAGAACAAAGGAATTGTTGATAGTGGATGTTCCAGGCACATGACTAGAAACAAGGCCTACCTTACTGAATATCAAGACTTTAATGGTGGCCCTGTTGCTTTTAGAGGAAGTAAATATTACATAATTGGAAAAGGTAAAATAAAAACAGGAAAGTTAGATTTTGAGGATGTGTGCTTTGTGAAAGAACTTTAGCATTTCAATCTCTTTTCTGTGTCACCGATATGTGACAAGAAGAACAAAGTTCTCTTCACTGACTCTGAATGTCTTGTTTTGTCTCCTGAATTTAAGTTATCTGATGCAAATCAAGTCTTACTTAGAATCTCTAGACAAAACAATATGTACAGTTTCAATTTAGAGAACATTGTTCCTTCAGGAGGTTTAGCTTGTTTAATTGCAAAGGCCACAATTGATGAATCTAACAAATGGCATAGGAGGTTGGGTCATGTTAACTTTAAAAACTTAAACAAACTTGTGAAGGGAAACCTTGTAAGAGGTTTATCTTTAAATATTTTTCAAAATGACCATACTAGTGTTGCTTGTCAGAAAGGAAAGCAACACAAGGCCTCCTGTAAGGCCAAATCAGTGAGCTCTATTAGTCACTCCTTACAGCTTCTTCATATGGATTTGTTTGGACCTACATCTGTAAGGAGCTTAAACCATAAGACTTATTATCTAGTTATCACTGATGCTTTTAGCAGGTTTAGTTGGGTGTTCTTCTTAAGAACTAAGGATGAAACTAGTGGAATCCTTAAGGACTTTATAAGACAAATTGAGAACCAATTAAATTAAAAGGTTAAAACTATTAGATGTGATAATGGTACAGAATTTAAGAACAGGGACTGTATTGAATTATGTGGGTCAAAAGTGATCAAGAGGGAATACAGTAATGCCAGAACTCTACAACAAAATAGAGTTGCTGAAAGAAAGAACAGGACCCTTATTGAGGCTGCTAGGACTATGCTAGCAGATTCATTTTTACCTAACACTTTTTTGGGTTGAAGCAGTTAGTACTTCTTGTTATGTTCTTAATAGGGTATTAGTGACCAAGCCTCATAATAAGACACCTTATGAACTTGTAACTGGTAAAATACCAATCATAAGCTACATAAGACCTTTTGGGTGCCATGTGACCATCTTGAATACCATTGACCATCTGGGCAAGTTTGATGGGAAATCAGATGAAGGGTTTTTAGTTGGGTATTCTCTACAAAGCAAGGCCTTTAGGGTATACAATTTAGAAACCAAGAGAGTTGAAGAGAACCTGCACATAACCTTTTTAGAAAATAAACCCAATGTTGCAGGGAAAGGACCAACTTAGCTGTTTAATCTTGATTATTTAACTGATTCAATGAATTATCAACCTGTGAGATCAGAGAATCTAGCTAACAAACATGCAGGTCCACAAGAAGCTAATCACAATGCAGGTACAGAAGATATTATTGATGTAGGTGATTCTGAAAAAGAAGTTGAATCTGCTCAGGACTACTTTATACTACCAATATGGTCTTCTTATTATTTAACAGTCAAGAGGTCAACAAAAAAGGATGCAGGTGAAGCACCTAACAAACATCATGATTTAAAGACAGATGAGAAGCCAGTAGATAAGGAGGATCAAGTCTTTTTAGATGAACTTGAAAGACTTAAGAGGCAAGAACAAGATGCTAATGATACAGCTGAAGCTCTCAAGAAGGAGTTTGCCCAAGAAACTTAGGAGTTGCTTCTACAAGCAGGAGCTGCTAAAGCTAGCAGTACTAACATGGTTAATACTGGTAGCACACCAGTTAGTACTGCTAGTCCTTATGGTGGACTATCCTTTACTGATCTAACCAATCCTGGTCCAGATGATTTAGAAATACCTGCACTTGATGACATTTATAACAATCCTACTGATGGTATTTTTACAAATTCATCTTATGATGATGAGGGTGCAGTGGCTGACTTCAAAAATTTAGAACCTATTGTGAATGTCAGTCCTATTCCCACATCAAGGATTAACTCTGTTCATCCTTCAACTCTAATTCTTAGAGATCCACAATCAGCAGTTCAAACAAGAAGTAAATTTATGGTTGACAATTTACCAAAAATTGTATGGTTCTTATACACATTGCTTCACGTTAAAGTGGTGGCCTAGGGCCTGGATATACAGTTCCTGGTATAGTTAATCAAATTCTGTTGAATAGTGATAGTTTGCCTAAAAATACTATATGTTATCATTGCTACCATGTTATCGCAATGAAGCAATGACTGTCATAAGCTATCGGCTTTTGGTAAAGGGAACAAAAAATCACATCAGTTGTAGTTGATAGTATTACTCTAAACGATAAGGTTATTAATTTACACTGGTTGTTCACAATGATGAATTAGCTCATTCCTGAGCACGGTAAATGCGTAAAGGAATATCAAATTCGTTTGTTAGTCTTAAAATATGTCGGCTAATATGGAATTACATTAGTTTACATTAGTCGGACACGCAGGGACTAGAAATGTCAAGTGTAGTAAGTAGATCGTGTCCCAGGCTATATATATCCCCTCTATACTTCCATGGAGGGGTGAGGAAAAAACTTTGTCTCATAAGTGTGTGGTGTTTCTCTCTCTAGAAAACACACACACTCTTTCCTTTCTCTCTCTAATAAAATGGCAACTTATTATTTCTATCCTCCCCGACCTCCGGATCATGTCTCTTGTTATGTGAATCTTATGGTTAACAATTGGTATCAGAGCTAACCGGGGGTGTAATGTATTCGCGTTGTTGCTTTTGAATTTTTTTTTGTTTGAAAAAATAGCAACAAAAAAATCAAAGTTTGATCTTTGTTTGTGGTTAAAGGTGTTAAAGATTTGTACTTTAGGGACTTAGATATATCCCTTGAAACCATTACTAGGTGTTGTAACTCATTTCGTAGCTTTCATGAAAGTTGATGATTCTTTTCTTGGCTGCGTTGACTAATGAAGGGGTGTTACTTGATTGCGTTTGCATCTTTCATTGCGATTTGCCCAAAGATTTCTTGCGTTTTGCTTTAGAGAAAGTACACTGCGGTTTGTCGTTTTGTGAAGGACAATGTACTACGTTTTGTCTTATTAGGCTTTGCATTTTGGTTTTGCGTTTTGCCTCTGCGTTTTGGTTATTGTGTTTTGGTTCTACGTTTTGGTTCTGCGTTTTGCCTCTGCGTTTTGGTTCTGCGTTTTGCCTCTGCGTTTTGGTTCTGCATTTTGCCTCTGCGTTTTGGTTATTGCGTTTTGCCTCTGCGTTTTGGTTGATTTTACAGGTTGAGATTTGCCATTGCGTTTTGCCTAATTGAAGACCCTTATTGCGTTTTGCCTAGGGGAGACTCTGTCCATTTCATTTCTTGGTTGCGTTTTGCCTCAAGATTTGACTGCGTTTTGCCTAAGGCTCTTCACTGCGTTTTGTCTAATTCATGATTTCGTTTTGTGAGTTGAGATTTGCTTTACATTAACAATCTTTGGACCATTAACTCATAACTCTCAAGGGCTTAATTTACATACTTGAACTTAAAAGGACAACCAATTAACAACATCAAACCACAACATCTCATCTTGGACTTATGTTATCGGATTGTGTTGGGTATTAAAACATTCTCTTGTCGGGCAAAAGTATACATGACCGGGTTTATTACTTGGACGGGCCGTGCTTATGATAATCTATTGAGCCCGATATCCGTTAACGAACAACAACACAACAAACACGATACATAACACTAAAAACGATCTGAATAAGATTCACTAAAACGTCAAAACGGCTAAAGATTTGGATTCAAATGTCAAGTGATCACGAAGATTATTTGGTATCCCTTATTTGAGTTTGAAGTGGGTTTCACAGAGGCGTCTACTTATTTCATCATCGAGACTTCCTTCTATTTTCTACCCCTTTTCTTCAAACCCAATCTATCGATTGATGACTTCGCGTGTAGTATACAATTATGATTAAAACTTAAATTATCTAGTTACCAGAAGTCAAGGGGCGGTTGGGTGAAGACCTGGATAACTATCACTTAAAGGAGTTACATTGTAGTAATCAGTGTCACACGCAGAAGCCGATGTGGATAATTTCAAGAGGTGATGTACTAATTATACTTTTTTGTGTTGGGTATATGGTACTTAGAGGCTTTCATCTGCACCGTTCTTTAATCTACAACAGTGCAAGCTTAAGTAACAAATTTAGGGAATGTTACTTCATTTTCAGTCTTGGGTATATCGGGTTTCATAGTAGTGACTATAATGAAAACCTAATAAAAGGCTTAGTAATTCAACACGAGCTACCAAGATCCAATACATCTTCTTTTCTTCACAAAATTCGGTACATAAACCTTGTAACATCCTAGATATCAAGAGCAACCTGCTCTGATACCACATGTTGATAATCGATTAGCCCATCTAGGATTAGTTTTACAGATAATATTGAATGCACAGCAGAATAATAAGAAAGTAATATTATCAAACAAGGTTTTTCATTCATACGTTTTCCCTATTACCCCAACTACTATAATTTGGGGTTACTAACTACTACATAGACATCTATAATATGTCTATTACTAATTAACTACTAACTATGGTGTACATACACACACCTTTACTATTTGACTCTCATCAGTCGACTCTATGTTTCTGGATTGATTTTTCTAAATGCCTGGACCTCCTTTTATAGCATAAGGAATCTTAGGCTTACAAGGAAACTAATTAATATATTAATGAGAGAATCAATTAATTATCTTCTCATTAATATTTATTCTTATCTTATTTTAACCAAATCTTTATTTTCTTCTACATCTTGTAGAACTTCATGATGACAATTTTGGTCCTTCTTGTTTCTATCTTGTTTCATTCTTTTATTCACTTTGTCTCATCAAATCAAGAATCCCAACAAAGTTAATCTAACTCATGCATACTACAATGGTTCTAGAACAAGTAAAAGACATAGAAGATCCAAGCTGAAGTACAAGTATTAAGACTAGAAGACAAAGACGTCATCTTTAGCATTAGAAGCACTTTAGAAGACTTTATTTTGTTGTATTTTGTACTTGTTAGGAACATTATAAGTAATTTCGTATGTCTACATATTGGGGGAAGATTGTTAGCCTTAAAATATGAAGACTTATACGAAAGTACATTAGTTTTATTATAGTTGGATATGCAAGGACTAGAAATGTCAAGTTAGGATAGTTAAGCGTATCAAGGACTATATATACCCTCCTATACTTCCATAGGAGGGTGAGGATAATCATTTGTATTTCATAAAGTGTGTGTGTTTCTCTCTCTAGAAAACACACACATCTTTCCCTCTCTACTTTTCTCTCTTAATAATATGGCTCTCTATTTCTTTTATCCTCCTCGACCTTTGGATCATTAGTTTTAGGCTAGAATCTTTATGGGTAACAATTTTCTTGCATGATTAGGTATAAAAATGTTAATGCTGACTTTATCCCTTCCTTGTCCGTTAATTTAATTACCAAAATCTTTTATTATTCTATAATCAAGGACGAGGACGGTCACGAAGGGAAGAGTCCAGTCGAAATTATAATAGATATACCCGTTTTCGTTGGAAATTTTTCTATTCTTACAGGTTTTATCATCATTGACAATGAAGATGTTACAAGAGATGTTGTGCTCAGCATGCCATTCTTCATGAAATACGTGTCATGCCAAATGGTTATGAGAAAATTCGCTCACAGGGACAATTGAGCGTGAGATGATGGAAAAATGAAAGCTGGAAAGAAAAAAGTAAAACTTAATGACTAGCTGAAACAAAAGTGCTTCCTGGGAGACAACCCAGTCGTTTTTAAATTGTTTGAACTATTTTTAATTGTTTGTTTCACGATTTTGTCTTTCCAGACACTCCATACGGCGTATCAAACCCCTTTGGATACGGCGTATGGATGTGTCTGGACGTTATCAGTATATAATTTAATTTCAGTACTTTAAATATTTTAATTGTTTTCACAGGTACAATACGGCGTATCCTAGTGTTGGGATTCTAGATTTGACGAGACAAAATAAATAAAAGAATGAAACATAAGGACTAAATCATCAAGATTAGAATTCTACAAGCTGGTGGAGAGTTATGGAAGATTTGGTCAAAGATATCAAAAGATGAAGATTCTAGAAGATCTCCTTAAGAAGATAATGATAACAGAAGATATTTCTTAATGTTTAAAAGATTTACTTGTTTATAACTTTATGTTAACTTCCTTTCTAAGTCATGATATCTCTATATAAAGAGATCATAGACACATAGTTTTAGTATCTAGAAAAACGTATGTGTGTGTACACTGGATCAATGTAGACGTGTGTGGTGTAACCTTAAGGATCTTTGATTCTTGTTACAGGTGGTAACTGTTCTATACTGATCATATAGAATTGAGGCTTGGTGGAAACGTATGGTAATAAAACCTTGTTCAAATAACATTGATGTTCTTTATTCAATTCCGTTGTGCATATTGTTATCATTGTTATTGTTAATCCCAGATATAAGTTCTAATCAAACTTTAGCTTAAACGATCTAAGGAGTTCTATCAGTCTTCACACCTAGGGTTTGGGATACGGCGTACTAATCCCTGTACAGTTGTGTGTTTAATTATTTTCCTGCATTGTAAATTTTGTATAACCGAGATAGGAATTGCACCTTTGTCTTCTAATCTTTTATGTAGGACCTGGCTTTAGGAAAATCGACAATATGGTATACTCTGAAAAAGGCGTGTGTTGAACTTAGTCAAAGCATTCTGAAGCCTCGTCAACACACGTTTTGCTCAAGAACTCAAATTGGAGAATCATCTCGAGCAACATATCAGGGGAGTTCCTCGTTCTAATTCTATTTCCCATTTTCTTTATTGTTTTATCTATACAACGAGGACGTTGTATAATCTAAGTGGGGGGGTGGAGAACTAGAACGCCTACTTGTCCTTTCTTTTACAAATAACATGCTAATATGCTTAAATTATGCCAAAATTAAAAACTTTTTCTAGCATAACTTTTATAAAAATTACTAGTTACATGACCTCGCGCACTATAACTTTCTAGCATAACTTTTGAGAATTAAGCCTATTCCGTTTCCAAACATTTACTAAAAATTCCACAAAAATTATGAGTGTGCCGGTGATGTAGTGGACTTTAGAACTTGGCCTGGTATATCACTCGAGACCATAATGATGAGTACTATGGATTTAGATGGAGAAACATTTTTAACTGGTAAATTTCTAAGAATACACCAAAAAGCCTATATGTTGTAAAATTAACTAACTACATTGGTTAGTTAAATTCCGTGTATCCCTTTGCTTACTCTCATTATACGAGTAAGATCTCTTAGAAAAACCTGTTGAGCCATTCTTGTCTTTTTCACACCATATGTCTATTTTG
>BQNB010009550.1:0-86469 GCA_026074375.1 Tanacetum coccineum | reverse complement strand
AACTTGAATTGTAAAAGCTCTTCTTGCATAGCCTCTATCCAGCTTGGATCCTTCAATGCATGAATTACCTTTTTGGGTTCTTCTTAAGATAAAAAGCAAGCAAACAAGCAGTTTTAAAGGTCTTTATGGGTTGTTCTTTGGTATGTGCTTAATTACACATACCATTTTCCATAAAAAACGGACTTAAGAGACAAAAAACGTACCAAAAATACATTGTATTTGTATGTTTTCACTTATATCGTGCAGGAAACGGATATTAAAGAAAAGGACGAAAAACGAAGCCAAAAACGACAAAACCGAGAACGGAATGGAAAAGCGTGAAAAAGTCTAAGTCAACCAAAGTCAAAGTCAAAGTCAACCCCGACAAAGTCAAAGGTCAAAGACGAAGCCGAAACCAAAGAAAACTTATCGGGCCAACCCGAACCTTTTTATTGGGCCAAGTTGGCCCAATAAGCCATCAAGACTAGGCTTATATAAGCCTTTATCTCAAATTAGGCTTATATCCCAAACTGCCAAAACCAAACAGCCCAAATCATATAATGGCCCAATCACCTTTAACAAACGTTAAGCCCACACCCTTTTATACCTAATACCGTTAGCCCCACAAGGACCATCATTGCAAATTGAATATACAACTTTAGGGGCTTAAATTACCAACCCACAAAAAACTTTTATCACCACAAGGACGATGGTTGCAATCATATAATACAAATTCAGGGACCAATGTTGTCAATCTTGTCCCAAGTTTAACCCTGTTACACCAAAAACGGTTAAAAACAAGTTTCCCACCTAAACCCCTGTTCAACCATCACTATCCCTCGACTTCTCCCCTTCACACCACAACAAAACCATCACTTTCCCATCCAAACCCCACCCCATAACAGTCTAATTACCACCTTGGCAATCTTAAACTACAACATGGGCTGCAAACAATGAAGGGCCAAGATTTGAGACCTTAGGCTCAAAGAAATATTGATGGCTAGGATCAACTTTGCAACTCTCTCACATAACAAACACAGCTGCTCAATGTCGCATAGAACAAGCACAACAAGTGAAGACCAAGCTTGAAGACTTTTAGTATAAGTATAGTAGCTAGTGTAGCTTATGTTCTTTGTCGAATTTAGTCAAGTCTTGTTTTTAACAAATTTGACCATTTTTAATATTGTCATTTACTTGTCTTTTAAATACTGTCATTGTAATTTTTTTTAAGTTAATGAAAGTTTAAGTGTTTTTCTTTAAATATTGTCATTTACCTTAATTGTCATTTAAATACTATTTTTAAGCTCTTATAAGCTTTTGAATCATTAAAAGCTTATATAAAAACTTGTTTACAACTCTGTCTTAAATATCAAAAATCATAAAAAACTGTTAAATTCAATAGAGCAAGGTAAATCATAGATGGCCTTGGGTTATTGCTTCTTGGGAAGCTATAGGAAAGGTGTATAAGCTATTTTGAGAGCTTATTATCTTGCCAAAAGCTTTGGACACTTGTGAGTTCCATTTCTTATTTTTCATTTTTTTACTTATCTACTGTTCATCTACTTATCTCTGCTTATTTCCTGCTTATTTGTGCTTATTTATGTTATTTTATGCTTACTTGTCTTTGTTTAATGCTTACATGTCCTTTGTTTAAGTTTTTTCTTTAAAACTGTCTTTTTTAGCTTGAACTGCTTATTGTTGTTTGCTTACTTTTAAGTGCTTATTCCTGTGCCTTTTATGCTTATTGTTGCTTAATATTAACTGTTATCTGTTTTTCATAAACTTTGCTTAAATTGTTAGAATCCAAGCTTAAACTGAATATTGAAGACTTAAAGGGGTGTTTGGGTCAGTGTCTAAAGTGGGTCAAAATAGGGTTTTAAACCATTTGGGTCACTTGGGCAACTTGTACAAGCCTTTTTAAGTTGTTCTTAAGTTATTTTCAAAAGTTCCAAAGTCTTCAAGTTTGTTTTTAAGTTTGGTCTAAAAGGTGTTTACATCTGTGGGCTCAAAATCAGTTTCATATTGCTTATTTGATTAAGCTTTTAAAACCAATTTTTATGTCTTTTTGTTGTTGTTATTAATGTTAAAATGCAATAGGATATTTGCCTTTTAGTTACTTTTGTTTTATCAAAATCTGTCAAACAAGTTGTTAAGTATCTTTTATCAAAATCTGTCAAACAAGTTGTTAAGTATCTTTTCTTTAAAAAACTACTTTTTCAATTTGCTTTTATGGCTTAACCTGAATTTCAAAATAACTTTTGATTGTTGATATAAGTTCTTTGATCTTCAAATTCAATCTGTTTTGAGGTCTCAGGTCTATAAGGTTCTGTTTGCTTAGCTTATTTTAAGCTCAAAAATTGTTATTTTCCAAGTAAAAAAGGTTAAGTCTTGCATAAATTTTGAAAAACAGCTTTTTCATAAGCAAATTTCAGGGTTTATTTGATTTTCAAACTATTTTATCTTGGTTGATTTTAGTAGCTTATTGTTCAAGCTTTTTAGGGGGTATAAGTTGTTTAGCCATAAGGACCCATTTTGTGGCATAAAAATAAGCCCACAAGTGTCCCTTAGGCTGTTTGTTAACAATTTTTGCCATTTTGGTTATTTTGTTGGCATATAAAAAAATAAGCCAAACAAAGTGTCTTAGGGCAGTTTGTTTTTGTCGTTTTTTGCCCCATTATGCTTATTTGCTCTTTATAGGCTTTTCTTCTTATTTTATCATATGCTTTATTTTGTTAACATTGGCTTTTTTTAGGTGTATGGTTTTTATATCTTGTTTTTAGCTTAGTATTTGCTTTTCACTTGTTTTGTGTTCTTAAATAGTTAACAGTTTAGTTTTTTAGCAATTTAGTTAAAAAAGCGACAAAATGTCAACTTTTTATTACTTTATTCTAGATTTATTTTGAAAGGATTTATTTAGAAAAAGTTGTTTAAATAAGTTGTCATATTAGCGTTTTTTTATATGTTCCAAAATGAAAAAAATGAAAAAAAAAATTTTTCAAAGAGGGAAGCCACAGGGGTTCGTCCTGTGAACTTTTCCCTTTACACACATGTCCAAAACAAACACACACTACACAGCCCCAGATAGGGCCATCTGGTTTTGTTTTGCAAAATCTATTATTTATAGTTTTTTAGCCCAATAAGCCCATAAGCCCTGTTTGCTTATTTCCAGCTTATTTCGATAAGCTGGTTAACCCATTTTAATTTTCTTATATCCAACACTGTTTAAACTACTTCTCATAAAATTTTCAGATTTTTCCCTTTTCATTTAGTATTTTTAATCAATTTTTCTTTTTAAAACAGTTTTTAATTCCTAAAAAATTATAAAAAAAAATAAAAAATTCTTTTTTTTCAAAATTTTCTTTTATCATTTAGCACTTAAAAAAATTAATTTTGCACTCGTAGGGTTAAATTTGTAGAATTTTGGTTTTTAAAGAACGGGTTTTGATTCCCGTTCTTGTTATTAGGTTTTCAACTTAATTGCTTTCATTTTTAGGTTTTCTTTACTTTTCTTTGCTTATTATCAGTAGAATTAGAATCCAAACCAAAAAAATCATTGAACCATTCAAAAACGTGATCACGAACTTAATCCCGATTTTCAATTCACGCCTCGACGGGAAATGACGCAGGAGATTTTAGATTTTACTTTGGTCAAAAGTAATATCTTTTAAAATCTTTTGGAATTCTTAACATTGATATGTTTAACTCTTACTATATTTATATATTTATTATACATTTATTATATACAAAAGGTTTATATTTATCATTATCATTTTGGCGCCATTTGATTATGCCTGCAGCTGTTGTTTTCACGTAATCCCGTTTTTACCACCAAAATACCAAAAAAATGAACAAATTTAAAAATATTCAAAAAATAAAATAAGTGTTCAGTGGAAATCCAGAATTAAGAGATACATTGACACCAAACCTAACAGTGAACTCATCCACTATTGTCTCCAAAATCCACCATACACGTATCAATGGGCTGAGAAGACAGTTCCAGTTACTGAAGGTAGTTCTGAAAAAACTACAAAGAGGTATATGGGGAACTATAAGAATGTTTCACAAGACATACGCGATCAACTGAATGCCGAAGCTGAAGCCGTTCAGATCATTCTAACAGGGATAAATAACGATATCTACTCCACAGGTGATGCTTGTCTGAATGCATGTGAAATGTGGAAAGCCATTGAAAGGTTGAAACAAGGTGAATCAATCACTGTTCAAGATCTTGAAACCAATTTATATTGGGAGTTTGGAAAATTCACATCACGAGATGGTGAATCACTTGAATCGTATTACTCACGGTTTTACAAGATGATGAATGAGCTTGTCAGAAATCAGTGTCATGTTACTAATCATCAAGTGAATGTCCAGTTCTTACTTCAACTACAACCAGAATGGCAAAGGTTTGTGACACTTGTTAAGCAGAGTCAAGAGCTGAAGACTGTCTCCTATCACAAGCTTTATGACATTCTGAAGCAACACCAGAATGAAGTCAATGAGATACGAACTGAAAGACTAGCACGTACTGCTAATCCACTTGCACTTGTTGCTCAACAACAACCAGTTTACCATCCTCCAAACCATCCTACTCAAAACACTCAATATTCCTCCACCAGATCGCAACAGTCTACCAGAAACAGAGGAAAAGCAATTGTTACATCTTCTGCTCCTACTTATGATCCAGAACCTGCTACGGTTACTGAAGATGAGGAAATGTCAAAGGAAAAGGAGATTGACAAACTCATGGCTTTAATTTCTCTCTCGTTCAAGAAAATCTACAAACCTACCAACAACAACCTTCGAACTTCATCAAACACCAGTCGAGCTAATCAAGAAAATTCTCTAAGAATTAACAGAGGAACTGGGTATGATCATCAGAGGGCAGTTAATGTTGCTGGGGCTAGGGAAAATGTAGGTACTCCGGTTGTGCAAAAGTCTGGGATTCAGTGTTACAACTGCAAGGAATATGGGCATGTTTCAAGGGAATGTCAGAAACCAAAACCGATAAAGAAGCAGCTTATCATCACAGGAGGAAAAAGATGTTAGTGTGTAAACAAGATAAGCTGGGTTCATTGAATGCAGAACAAGCTGATTGGAAGGATTGATACTGATGATGACGTCTGATGATCAAGCCAATTGGAAGCACATTATATGTACATGTGCAACAACTTCAAGAGGTTACTCACAGCTCCAGTTGACCAATCCTGGACCAATCTTTGATGATGAGCCAACGCATAAGTACAAACAATAATGACAACTATAATGTTGTTTGCCATGGAAAACGAACATCGCTAACTTCAACTTGAACTAGTAAAGCCATCTATCAAGACGGAAACAAGGTACTCCAATATCACAATTGATTCTTTCGATATATGTTATGATAGAGCTCAGGATGAACCAGATGCAACTGATAATCTTGATCAAGAACGTGATGGGCCTTGCTTCGTTAATTCAGAAACTTAAAATGTGAAATTGATGACAGCAAAAACCGAAATAAAATTTTGGAATCATCAAAAAGGAGTTAGTTAATAAATTGAGAAGGTGAAATTAGAGGATATCAAACTAAAAATAAAATTTAGATCATCAAATAACCATTTCAAAGAAGCAAACATGGAACTGTCCAAGACTAATCCAGTTGATTTTTAACGACTTAAGAAAGTTACCCAAGCAGAACTTGATAAGTAATAACATGATGTGAATAAAGCGTCAAAGGTGGAAATTGATAGTGGCAAAACTAAAGGTGATTTAATGTCATACAAAAATCGATTTTAGACGAAATCATACTAATGCATATACCTCACCCAATAACATGATTACAATCAAACAGCTTTCGGATATGCAAAAGGAGCATTTGTAGCACATCACAGAAACCATCTGACCAATACTGTCACAAGCAAAAGAGGACTCAGATTAAGCTTTATACAAAACTCGTGAAGACAAGGAACTTGATAAAGTCATTGCATTAGAAAACAAAGTCCAAGGTTTTGAATGCAAATTGTATTAAAACCGGCCAATCTGATCAAACAATGAATATAGTTAATCGTAAATGTAAAACTAGTTTTGCATAAACCTGAGTTCCCTTAAGAGAGCTCAAGAGCGTATCCTCGCTGGGATATATCGTTGCTACAATGATAATCTTGCGTTGATGTTACTCCTGAATCTGACGAAACGATTCGTCTTGAAAAAGAATGTCGACAAAATTAAGCGATTTAATCAGAACAGAATGATTATGATAAGATTATCAATAGATCTTCTGATGGTTTGTCGTTCACAACGGAACATCGCTGAACAACACTATTTTCCAAAAACGTCAACGGATGTGGTGCATACAACTTCTAATAAGATATTCCAAAAGAGACTTTTTGTAAACAATCAACTTTGTTAAAAAAACAATGATAAACCATTCAGTTGGGATCAAAAGTGTAAAAGCTCTAAAAACTTTTCAAGATTAAAAAGTGTGTTGGCACGATTTTTGATGGAGTGGAACGTTGCAAACAAACAATTGCCAAAAGAACATATTTTGAAGGTAACATCGATCCTTTCATATATTCAAAATGCAATAAAGGAAACTTTTTGCTCATCCCCAAATTAACGAAATTGTAAGTGCGGGACTTAGAACAATATCACATTGTGATTTGAAAGAGGGAAAGGTTAGCTGTATTGAGATACTTTCATTCACTTGAACATAAGTAGACACTCCTCAAATCTCTACTGGAAACTCAAAAAAACACAGTTATTGAATGAAAACGAACCGAATTTCAAGGGAATATTACTAATGCAGATCACATGAATGCGATACTTGGAATTTACACAGTTTAGATGAATTCACAGATTTGCCACTGTGATTACGGAGAACCTTGGAAAAGTGTGAACGTCCTTGAAAAAGCTCTTCAACAAGAGTAGAACAATGGTCAAAGAGTTTTTTGAATCACTTCAGAAAACATCGAATAATCGTAACTTGATTACAAACATTGTAAAGAAAAGATAAAAAATGACCACATCTTTCCCCCCCCCCCAAACAGAAAATCAGTTCCCAAACATATTCTGAAAGAACGTGAACAGTATATGAAATTCAAGACTTGAAAGCTCAATTACAAGATGGCAAAGAATTGCAATAAGTGATTAGGAAGAAACACAGTAGAACATAGTATGAAAGAAACATCCTGTGGAACCTAAAGTTTGAAAAATCATCGGTTTATCGACAACCGACATGCTTTTAAAAGTCCAAAGACAAAGCCATTTTAGGTTAAACCAGCTATTTTTCAGATTCTCTTGCAAAGAAAGATTTCTCAAAGTCAAAGAAGCCAGTTACCATACAAAAATGTGTCTAATGCATTTTTCAAAACCATCACTGCACAATTTTGCTCCAGAAATAAGTTGCCTAGTATGTCAGGAACACAATGGAAAGCACCAGAATGTATAAAGTGCAACAAAGGCCTAATCATACAGAACAACCTCGCAGGTGCATCAAGACATAAAAAAAAAAAATTAGGAAACCTAGACAACGTGTGTCATTCTCAACAGGAGCAATTCCAATACTAGTAGTTAGCAGAACCAAAAAGCTTAAGAAGCCCAATCATCTGGAACGATAGAGACATGTCTAACAATAGTGCAAGGTGAAGCAACAAGAAGTAAAAGACCACCGTATGATGTTTAATTTCAAATAATAAAACGAATGTAACCTGCGTGTAATGACTAGTTTATGAATGCTAAGACCATATCGAAATGTTTGGTAACCGTTGTCTGTGTTAATTTGTCTGTGTTACTTATGGAAAGTGTGTGCTGAATGACAATCATGATTTATGTGTTCTACATTATATCAATAGCGTGGATTCTAGGACTAGACAACTAATGGATGTGCCTATTAGTACTAGAGAACCCCTAGCATATTGTGAATCAGTCTGTTACAACATCCAGTAAGAAAACCGTTGCAACAGACTTCACTGTCAAGAAATCTAGACACATAACTAGGAAGTTATATGAGCAAGTTAGTAAGACATGCAGTTGGTGGTATCCTAAGTATACTCCCTCTGGATACAAATGGAAACCTAAGTCTCAAAAAGGAAATGTTAATCCAAACGTTAGTATGCCTCTAGGAAATGCATCTAGAACTGCTAATATTTTGGAACATAAGACTCCTAGGTGCTCCACTGTGTCCAATACTCCATTGTCTTCTAATTCTTTTGCAGCTCGTCGAGATAATTCTATTCATCGTAGACTCTGGGTGCTCAAAGCACATGACCGGAAATCTCAAGCTTCTAACTAATTTTGTGGAGAAATTTCTGGGCACGGTGAAGTTTGGAAATGATCAAATTGCACCAATTCTTGGTTATGGAGATCTGGTTCAAGGTGCTATTACTATCAAAAGGGTTTATTACGTCGAAGGGCTTAATCACAATTTATTCTCCGTTGGTCAATTTTGTGATGCGGATTTGGAAGTTGCTTTTCGGAAGTCTACCTGTTACATCCGTGATTTGAAGGGAAATGATCTTCTCACAGGTTCTCGTGGCACAGATTTGTATTCCATTTCTCTTCAAGACTCAACTTCTCCCAATCCAATTTGCTTAATGGCTAAAGCAACATCGTCTCAAGCATGGTTATGGCATCGTCGTCTATCTCATTTAAACTTCGACACCATCAACTTGCTTTCAAAGAATAATATTGTGAATGGCCTTCCAAAGCTGAAATTCGTCAAAGATTTCTGTGTTCTTCTTGTGAGTTGGGGAAAGCCAAAAGAAAGTCTTTTTATTCTAAGACACCCCGAGTCAAAAGACGGTTAAACTCTCTACACTGGACTTATGTGGTCCAATGCCGAGTAGAAAGCATTTAATGGAAGAAATTGTTCTTGTAATTGGTGATGACTTCTCCCGATTCCTTGGGTACTACTTCTTGCGTCCAATGACGAAACACATGGAGTTCTAATTGGTTTCCCTCACTCTGTCCAAATGAGACTTCATGCTCAAGTAATAACAGTTCGAACTGACAAAGGCACGGAATTTCTTAATAAATTCTTCATGCATACTTTGCAAAGAGGGAATTAGACATGAAACGTCACTGGCTCGAACACTTGAAACAAAACGGCGTTGTCGAAAGACAGAACCGTACTCTTGTTGAGGCTGCTCGAACAATGCTAAGCGCCGCTAAAGTTCCTCTATTCTTTTGGGCTGAAGCAATTGAACAGCATGTTTTACTCAAAAAACGTTCACTTGTACTTCCTCGACATGAGAAAACACACTTATAATTTATCAATGCCGGAAAACGCCAGTGAAGTTCCTTTAATATATTTGGTTCTCTATGCTACATCGTCAGAGATGGTGAAAATCTGATAAAATGAAGGAAGGTGATGCATGTATTTTGTTGGGTACTTCTTCTCAGCAAAGTTACAGGTATTTAAAAGAGAACAAGAATGATCGTTGAAACAATCATGTTAACTTTGACGAATTGCTCAAATGGCGTCAGATACGTCTGTTCTGACCCGGTCCCACAATGTTCAACAAGGTACTGTGAAAAGACAATTTATGCCCGGTACACAAAGTCAATGAAAATGGTTCTCATGTTTTGTGGTGTTTTTGGGGGGTGAGACAGGTCAACAACGTTAAATGAGCTGGAATTGCTTTATAGTCTGATGTTTAGTGAATTACTCAATGGAACTTCTCATGTTGTGTCAAAGTCTTCCGCTGTACATGCTGCTGATAATCTTGATAAACGTCAACAACATAACACAACTCACACTTCTACAACAACCGATGTTGCAGATCCACCTCCATTGAACATTCATTCAACACATCAAACTCTAACTCAACTAACCAATTGTCATTGACACCATGAGAACATTATTCAAGCAGAAACCAATAAACCAATACAGAAAATGCACAATTTGACGACGATGAATTTATCAACATCTTTAGTACACCGGTACAAGAACAAGGGGAAACATTGTCTTGTCATGTTGATTCGTCAAACATGCATACTTTCTATCAACACCATCCTTCTGCACAACGTTGGACAAAAGATCATCCATTAGAACAAGTCATTGGAAATCCTTCTTAATCAGTTCAAACAAGACATCAGCTAGAAATAGATGGTGAGATGTGTATGTTCGCACTCACCGTGAGTCGAATAGAACCAAAGAACATCAAAGAAGCCATGGCTGATTCTGCATGGATTGAATCAATACAGGAAGAACTTCATCAGTGTGATCGATTAGATGTATGGTAATTAGTCAACAGACCACTTTGCAAAAATATAATTAACTTAAAGTGGCTCTGGAAAAACAAACGTGATAAGGAAAATACGGTCATTCGCAATAAATCTCGTCTTATGGCTAAAGGATATGCTCAAAAGGAAGGAATTGATTTCGAAGAGTCATTTGCACCAGTTGCTCGGTTGGAAGCTGTACGGTTGTTCATTGCGTATGCTGCACACAAATCATTTACAGTGTACCAAATGGACGTTAAAACATCATTTCTTTACGGACCTCTAAAGGAAGAAGTGTACGTAAACCAACCAGATGGATTTGTTGACCCATATCATCCTGACAAAGTTTACCGTCTCAAGAAAGCATTATATGGTCTCAAACAAGCACCAAGAGCGTGGTATGATGAACTCTCCAACTTCCTGGTATCCAACGGATTCTCCAAAGGTTCTATTGATCCAACTCTGTTCATAACTAAACATGGGGAAGACATACTGCTTGTGCAAATTTACGTTGATGACATAATTTTTGGTTCTACGAACCCAAAACTTTCAAAACGATTTGGAAAACTAATGCACAGCAAGTTTGATATGTCTATGATGGGGGAGCTGAAATTCTTTTTAGGAATTCAGATCCACCAATCCCCTCGTGGTATCTTTATAAACCAAGCTAAGTATGCTCAAGAGATACTTAAAAAGCATGGTATGACCTCATGTGATAGCATTGGTACACCAATGGCTACAAAACACCTTGATGCTGACTTGAGTGGTACTCCGGTCGAACAAACGAAATATCGTAGTATGGTCGGAGCACTCATGTACCTAATAGCAAGTAGACCAAATATTGTACATGCAACATGTTATTATGCTCGCTATCAAGCAAAACCGACTGAGAAACATCTCACCGCGGTTAAGCGGATCTTTCGATACCTTAAAGACCCCATTAACATGGGTCTCTGGTATCCGAAGGAAACCGGTTTTGAACTAACTGCTTTTTCAGATTCAGATCACGCGGGTTTTCTCGATTCACGTAAGAGTACATTTGGTGGCATATAATTTCTAGGTGGTGATAAGTTAGTCAGCTGGTCATCCAAAAAGCAGGACTGCACCTTAATGCCTTCAGCAGAAGTTGAGTATGTATCTTTGTCTGCGTGTTGTGCACAAGTTCTATGGTTGAGAACTCAGCTCATAGATTATGGCTTCCACTTTGATAAAATACCTATGTATTGTGACTCAAAGGCAGCCATAGCTATCTCGTGCAATCCAGTCCAACATTACCGCACCAAGTACATCGATGTTAGATATCACTTCATAAAGGAATAGGTCGAAAAGGGTATTGTTGAATTATTCTTTGTCGGAACTGAATACCAGTTAGCTAACTTGATTACTAAAGCTTTATCGGAAGATAAGTTTAAGTATCTTGTCAGACGACTTGGTATGAGATGTTTGACTCCAGATGAACTGGAGGTTCTGACAATTGAATCTGCTTGATCCATCAAACATCAATTTGTAAATATTTTTATTCTCTCTTTATTTTTGATTTATAAAAAATTTTGGAAAAAGAAAATACAAAAATATAAAACAAACAAAAAGAAAATAGAAAAATATAAAACCTAGAAAAACAAAATATAAAATCAGAAAACTCTTGGAATCGATAACATTTACGTATCCTAAAAAGTTGATAAACATCGCACGGCGTGTAAAATGAAGTACGAGCGACGAGTTATTTAAATGCTTTCAAAACATGTCATTTCTAAATTTTTCTCGATGACTTATGTACATTTCAGTGCATAACTCGGTCCCGAATGTAATAGGGAAGTGTACGCTTCAGTGCGCTTACTCTAAAAATAGAAGAGAAGTCTTCTATCATGGTTTTTAAAAATCGTTGAACATAATTTTTCAAAAAAGAACTTTCAATGTCAAAAATTGACTACAATATAATTGTGTATTATATTTATCTATAAAACGTGTAAATTGTTAAAATTGTGTGTTCAACACTCCCTTCCTCGAATAATTTTCTGAGGGGGAGCTTTTTAAAACAAAGCCTTTTAATGTGTTGGGTACATCTCATAAATGTCAATTTTATGTATCCAAACACATTTTGTGAAATTAAAAATGTGGAAACCTTATACTGTTCAATTATTAATTTAACATTGTTCTCTAAGAGCATCTCACTCCGTCTTCAACATTTTGTGGTGACATATCAATTTTTCATTCTAATGTCATGTTTTAATAAATATTAGTATCCCACACATACTGTTGAAGGGGAGCAATCGGAATCTGAATTCATGCAATATCGTGGTATAGATTTTTTCTCCCCGTAGGAATTTTTCATGTCAAATTTTAATCAATGGTTGAGTTCAAATACTAAGTTGTTTTTTTATTTTAATATTAGGGGAGATAAATGTGATAAAATATGTTATAGACGAATATGATCTTTAAGACTCTAAGTGCAACTCTTTCCTTCATGTGCTAAACAATTTCGAATCTCGAAGCACATGTGTAGGGGGAGTATTTGAAAATAAAAATGTCAGAAAATGGTTTTATGGTTCGATCTCTATACCCAACAACCTATTACATAATCACGACGATTCATGAGTCATAAGGTGGTTAGGTATAGGTATAAGTATTCTACGCTTCACCCAGAACCGGAGGGATCTATCCAAGGACACTCCATAGTTAGAAATAGCAGTCCTTAGGTATGAATGGAGATGAATGTGTATAAGGAAAGAATGCTGACTAAGATTGAGCTAACACTGGAATAATCACAACAAGGTGTTAGTAATGACGTCTTGGTAAGTATTGAAGGGGTTGAAGAATTAAAAAGAAATGTATGGATAAAGGGTGAAAAGAAAGAAGCCCTCCTTACAACCTTAGCAGAAACTCTGTACAATGCCACCATAATCTATCAAAATCACACAGATGATTGTTGATATTGAAGACGACATCATGGACCCAGTGATGCAATGCACAACCCTTCCCAGCCATTCGGGTTTCTCTCAAAAGAAACTTGTCTCACTTGTCACGGAGATACACACGTTATCTATTGACATCTCACTCCGAGATTGTTGATATTGAATAGGTGGCAGTCTGCTCCAGCCTCCGATTACCAAAACCAAAAGTGCACAAATCGAGTCTAGAGCCAAGAAGAGATCAAAGTATAAATCTCATTAGGACACAATGTCAAAATACACTTGTTGAATACCATAAAGTTCACAAGTTGTAACAAAGAGTCCTACGCATTATCCTTGAGATCTTGCCAGAACATCCGAGTGATACTTAAGTATTCAAGTGAAAGACGAGAAATCCTGCTTGAGCCAACATCAAACAAGCTCTTGGTAGGTGACTTGCAAGATTCTATATGAATCGAGCTTGTGATAACTGGATATCAATGTTGGTCCAGTAAATGAATTGACGACTTAATCAGAAAGATAGTAACTATCTGATTCACTCTTACCGTGTTGTCTGCTTTGAGACGTTCCGGTAATGAGAACTAGCAAGCATGGTGAATCTAATACATCTGTGTTAGAAGATCCTACGCTTTGAGCTGGAAACCTTGTCAAGGAGATTCTTTGAATCTACCTGATCACAGGTATAGTATTTATACTATAAAACAGGAAACCGAAGGTTAATGCAACCGAACTCAAGATGAATGACAAAGCCATATTCATCTTTTATTGCTAACTGTCTTATTTCAGGTTTAGACGACGGTGTTGCAGCCTCATTCCAGCAAAGTCGGATTCATAAACCACATGCTCGTACTCATGCTTTCAAAGTCAATCATTCAACGTCAAGATAGTTGATTCTAAACTTCCCAACCATCAAAGAGCCTCAAAGTCAAATAAAGAATCATCAATTGGGGAAGATTGTTAGACTAATAATCACATATGTCAAACAAGAATGTAACAAGTATGAGCATGTTGGTCAAGAGCACAAGATGATCAAGAAAGTCAAATCAAGATAATTCAAGTCAAGGAGATGATGCAAGATAACGATCTCAAGAACTCAAAGTCAAAAGATAAAGGCTCAAGATCAAGATCACAAAGCATGAATGAATAAAGCCATTACAAACAAGACAAGACCAAAAACAAGGAAAAGCATAAACGTCAAAAGTCATATCCTCAAAGTCAGGGGAGACAATGATAAAACAAAGCAAACTCCTACAAGAATGTCATCGGTGGTACGGAGGAGTTTGAAGAAAGAGACCTCAACATTAGGGGAGATTGTTAGCCTTAATTATATTAAGTCAAACAAGAA
Source organism: Tanacetum coccineum (assembly GCA_026074375.1). Classification (NCBI taxonomy): domain Eukaryota; kingdom Viridiplantae; phylum Streptophyta; class Magnoliopsida; order Asterales; family Asteraceae; genus Tanacetum; species Tanacetum coccineum. The sequence continues at coordinate 72,036 of BQNB010009550.1, read as the reverse complement.
TGTTATCGGTCTTATAAAGTCAAACTAGGTCTTGTATTATGATAGGCTAATCGGGTTCAACGGGCTTGTATTGTAATCTAATATTGTTCGTGTTTCGAGCTCAAAGCCCAAGTTTAGCCAAGCCCGACCCAAGTAGAAAAGCCCACATGCCACTTATGGCTCAAGGGTATAAAAGAAACCCTCTCCACACATGGAGAGGGTGTTGGTTGCATTTCTCACACTTGTAACTCACCTTTCTCTCTCTAATCTAAGATTCCTAGTTTTCTTTTCTTCCTTTTCTTCTTTCATCTAACTTTCCATAGTTCCTTTTTCTTCTTTTCTTTTCTTCCTTCTATCTGGCTTATCTATAGCTTATTCGAGTTTGCTTATTAAGTTGTGAAAGATATTATATAAGACTAACAGAAGTCAAAGATCTTATGGTACTTGCTGATGAAGAAAGAGTTTATGTTGGAAAAGAAAGTGCCAGAAATGGTGAATAGGTCAAGATCTCTATGAAAAATGTACATACTCATCTTGAAATGGAAGATAATGATGATAGAAAATCCTTTCTAGATTATCTGTGTATTAATCTAAACTATGTTGAAGAACAGATAAACAATCTCATGTCAAAACATAGAAATCTTGTTCAAGAACTGAATACATGCAAAGAACAGCTTTTGGCATTAAAACAAGCAAAACTTGATCTTCTTACCATGCACCATGTAAACACTAAGATTCTCAAAGAGAATCAAAACTTAAGAACTAAACAAAAGAGCTAACATCTATTACTAAAACACGGCTAAACAATTCTAATAAAGTAAATCAGTGTATTAGTGAATTAATCCCTACTCAAAAGAAGAAAATCTTAGGAATTGACCAACTCACTAAAGATACCTCCAGTTCTGGGCCAAAAGATTTAGTCTTTCTAAAATATTTAGCAGATAACCTACATATGTCTATTACTAGTGGTAATAAACCTAGGTTATCTGACGCTAAAGATTTTACACTGCCAAATCATGATACTGGTAAGGTACTCCCAGTTGAGTCACAAAGAAACACAACTGATCCTTCAGCTGTTGTTCCTGACTATTCAGCGAATGATTATGATTCAGCTGACGAATCTTTAGTCTATAGCACCCCTATTCCTCCACTGGAGAAGTTGGCTGGTGCTAATCATGTCTCTGGACCAAAGACTATCAAATCAATTTTTGAAGTCAAATTCCACATTCAAAGCTGAAGCCTTAAAAGGTGTCATCTTAAAGGAACCTTCCTCAGCCCCTGCTAAGGATAACATAAAAGGTACTTCAGCTTCAAAAATTTATTCAGCTCCTGCTGGTAAGTTAAAGAATGTGAAAATTGAATATGACCCTCCCTTAGCTATTGTGATAAAAGAACTCAACGAACTAAAATTACAACTTATCAAGAACAAGTCATCTTATTCCAGAAACCACCAGTCTCAACAGGCTCCTCACAATTCACTTTAAAACAGATATAAAACTCAATTTAAAATAAGTTGTGAACTTTGTAGATAAAACAATCATCTTTCTGAGAATTGTTTTCAGGTTCTATTTTGCAAAAAAATGCAAGAGAACTGATCACAGAACTTGCGATCATGTTGAATTTATGTCTTCTACAAAGTCTACTTAGCATCTCACTGGTCAAAGTGAATCTTCTTCAAGATCCAGACCTTCTAGACGAGTAATACCCTTTCCTTCCTGCATACATTGTGGGTATAACGATCATCTATCCGATAAATATGATACTATCCCATATGTGAGTTATGTGGAAGTTATGATCATGATACTTATAGTCATAACAAGATTATTTCTCTAAGAAGAGGAATCAATTCTAGAAACCCTCAGCATGTCACAAAAAATTATGAAATATGTGGTAGCAATGTTCATACCACAACTGATCACAATAACATTAAGTGGTTTAGGAAGGGGGAGGCTCTCCAAGCTAAGAAAGCTGGAGCAAATAAGACTGTATCATCAAATGCTTAAAGATCAAAGACTCCCACTAAACAGTGGGTCTTTAAGCAAAACTAGCCATTTTTGAACATATTTGTGTAATGTAACACAAGGAAACCCTTCTAGCTTTTGAACAATGGATGCTCAAAGCACATGATTTATATCAGAGGTTACTTGCACAAATATGGGAAGTACCATGACCTGAAGTAATGTATGGAGATGACTTTACATACACCACTAAAAGTCATGGTTGTGTAAAATTATGGTATAGTTTTCATAAAAGAAGTACCTAAAAATAGTCTAATTGATTTTAATTAAAATAACTCCTTTAGTATATAGAAATATATATATAATAAATATAAATATATAATACTAAGAATTATCTCAAAATATCAATGATAAGAATTCCATAAGGCTTTTAAAAGGATGATTACTTTTAACCAAAGTAAAACCCTAAAAAAACTTCCCGGTCGTGTCCCGACGAGGTGCGAATTTGAAAATCGAGGTAACGTTTGTGGAATAATGCTTGAATATCACAATTTGGATTTGGTTATCTATTTATACTAATAAAATGCAAAAACAAGTAAAGGCACGCTAAAAAAGAAAGCAATTAACGAAAAAACACAAAAAACGATAACGGGATCCTAAACCCGTTCTTTAAAAAACCTAATTCTACAAATTTAACCCTACCAACGCAAATTTATTTTTTAACAATCCTAAATGATAAAAGAAAATTTTTAATAAAAGAATTATATTTTTTTGACTTTTATTTTATTTATTATGAATTAAAAACAGTTTTAATCTAAATTAATTATTAAAAATATTAAACTAATTACGAAAAATCTAAAAAAAATCACGAAAAGTACTTTGAGGTGAGCTTATTCTAGGAAAAATAAATTGAACTTACCAGCTTATCTAAATAAGCTGGAAATAAGCCTAAAAGGGCTTATAGGCTAAATAGCTAAATAAAGGATAAAAGGAAAGTTAATTAGACTTATAACGAAAAAGTCCCAAGGGCGCTACTGGCATTGAGTGTGTGTGTTGAGGCTTTGGTATAGAAGGGGGAGGTCACAGGTTCGAGTCCTGTGACACTCTTTTTGCTAATCTTTTTTTTTCAATTTTCTTTTTAAAAACTTAAAGAACAGACAAAAATGAGCAACTTTAATAGAAGAGACTATGTTTGAAACTTAATAATAAGCTGGAAATAAGCTAGAGAAGAATAACAGTTTGCTTAAATAAGGACTTAACCACTAATGACTAAACTGCCTAGCTATTTAAGGCTCAATAAGCAATCTCAATTCCTAAATAAGCTAAGGCAGGGTAAGAGCTAGACCTAAGAGGCATAAAGGACTGAAAATGAGCAAAGTAAATAAGTTAAAATAATCTTAAAAACTAAAAAGACAGCAGACACAAATAAAGACTAAATGGACTTGACCACTATTTTAAGCTAATAAAAAGACCTTATAAGCATTCAACATAAGCTGAAAACTTAAAACACATGAAGTTTAGAACTAAAATGACTCAAATAAGCAAACATTAAGCTAATAAGCTAAAGGAATAGGCTAGAAAAGTAAGTTGAACAAGGCAGTTTGTGCTTGTTTTTAGTTTTTTCTATTTCAATGACAAAGTGCAGCCTAAGGTTCTAAGACTAAAAAATAACTTTGACACTATAAAAAGACTCAAAACAGATTAAGACCTTATCAAAATAAGCTACTTTTATCAAAAACTAACTTATATTCAACCATAATTATCTATAATCACGGATCTTAAAAAAACTAATCTTAAACCTTTAAACCACTTGACTACTTTTGACAATAGGACTCAACATGCTAAACCAAGGTAAAACAGCTCAAGACAGATTTACATTGATGCAAATGGAATGAGTTTTGAGCACTAAAACCATTTTTTAAATAGACTATTAAGGAGATTATCAAATAAGCAGTTTGAGAATGCTTAGGGACTAGCAGACTTGAACATGTAGGTAAAATAACTACAAACTTAACAAAATTGACTTCTAGCTTTTAAAAACTAACATTTAGGCTATTTCAAAGCTAATGAGAACTGATTTGAGGACCCAAGACAAATTTTATCCATTTTGACCTGTTTTATAACCTTGACCCAAACACCCCTTTAAATTCATAAAACAGATTTTTAAGCTAAAACAGAATAAGACTTACATCAAACTAAATCAAATAAGCATAATAAAGACAAAATAAGCATTTAAAAAGCAAAATAAGTAAAAATTAAGCAATAAATAAGTAGATGCATAAAATGGACTTGAAAATGAAATTTAAAACTTACAAAGATCCTTAGCTTTTGTCAAGAACTTAAACAACCCAAACAACTTTCAAATCAACCTATAGCTTCCCATGAAGCACTAATACCATGGCCATCCATAATTTACCATGCTCCATGATTTTTAAACATTTATGAGTAATTTTTGGTAAAATGAAACAGTAAACCCATAACAAGCTATTGAAAAATCTTATATAAGTTTAGAACGGATTGCATAAGCTTATAAGAGCTTATAAAAGAGACTTGTAAAAAATAATGATCTTGAGAACATTAAAGAGCTTAAGAACAGATTTTATAAAACTTGAACACTTAAATTTGCATTAATTTAAAAGAGGGTTACAAGACTTAAAAGTTAAAGACAATAAGTAAAAATAAGCTGGAAATAAGTTTAAAACAAGCTACACTACTCCTCCTTCTCCTCTTTTACAACTCAAAGTCTAAGCCTATTTATAAGCTAAAATACAAGTTGTATGATGTGCTTGTTGTGTTCGTTGTGAGAGAGACTTCAAAAGCTTCAATCTTGGCCCTTAAAATTTCTTGTTCTCCAAGCCTAGTAATCACAACCATTGATTTTGATCTTGTCTTCATCTTCCAATGGCAGAGTTGAGGATTGCCAGCGTGGCCTTGGCACCATGTGAGATGGGGTTTTGATGTGGGGTTCTCTAGGGTGAAGGGATAGTGAAAGAGATGGGCAAACAGTGATGTTTTGGGGCTTTAGGTTAATGGCGGGAAATGGGGGGATTAGGGTATATTTGTTTGACTGTGGATAGTCTGAGCTTTGATCGGGGTAATAGATAACGAGGGTTAGTGTTTTAAGTGGGGTGAGGGATCATGGGTGAAAGGGTTTTGGGGTATAGTGGGTTTAGGGTGTGTTTGGAAAAATGGTAGGGAAGAAGTACAGTAATTGTTTGACTGGTGGGTTTAAGTATAACGACCGTTGGCCCCTGATTTCGTTAAGGACTGGCACCGTTAGTCCTTTTGGACTAACGGTGTAGAATAGAAAGGACTTGTTGTGTGAATGTTTTAACAGCAGTTGTGTTGGGCTGTTAGTTTGGTTGTTTGTTTTGGCTTTGGGCTTTATTTTGGGCCTACTAATTTTTGGACATTTTTATGTATAGTAAAAAGTATTAACGGGCTGGCCTGGCCCATTAAATGGGTACGGGTTGGCCTAATAAAACTAAATACCCCTTTGGCTTTGTTTTTTTTGCGCTCTTTCCATTTCTATGCCTTTGTTTTGTCGGTTTTGGCTTTATGCTTGTCCTTTAGTGAATATCCGTTACCTGCAAAGTATAAACACAAAAACAAGCATATATATTGCATTTTAAGTGCGTTTTTGATCTTTTAGGGTCGTTTTATTAAGTAAAAGGTATGTGTATTTACGCACATACCACTAATCTACAATCTCTTTAGCTTCAGTCAAATTTGTAATGCTAAATATATTGTTTAGATTAATGAGAAAAGAAAGGTGCATGCTCCACAAGCATGGACACTGAGACGCTTTTAACAACTGAGAGTCCTTCATAAAACTTTATGAAAGATAAATTAAGTGTTACTAAAGCAGAAATCTCATCTGACCAAAATGGTCAAGATGATCAATTGATCATAATGATCAAAATGATCATCTGTTTCAAACTGATGAATTCTTAAATGATGATCAGTATGCACATAAAAAAACACACCAATGAAAAAAAATTCATTGATAACCTCACAATATTGAAGATATTTAGATCTCTGAACACTTATCCTCTCTAAATGGAAGATACTTCAGTACATGATACAAATCCAATCATTTTCAATAAGGGATGAATCTGGCATTATAATCATAAGGCAATGATGCTTGATCTAATCATCAATCAATATAAATGCATAAATTATGATAAAACCTATGCTTCTGTTGCAAGACTTGAAGCAATTAGGATCCTTCTTGGCTTTGCCACTTACATGAACTTCATAGTTTATCAAATGGATGTCAAAAGTGCATTCCTCAATGGTAAACTAAAAGAAGAAGTTTATGTCAAACAACGAGCAGTGAGTTTCCTAACCATGTGTGCAGATTGGACAAAGCCCTTTATGGACTTAAACAAGCTCCAAGAGCATAGTATGAAAGTCTCTCAACCTATCTTACTGAACACAAGTTTATTAGAGTAAGATAGACAACACTCTGTTTGTCTACAAAACTTAAACTGATGTGATTTTGGTGCAAATCTATGTTGATGACGTTATCTTTGGGTCCATGATGACATCAAATAATGTCACATTTATACCATCATTTATCACGAATAAACTAACCACTTTTATATAATTATTGCAAGAATTTGAAGTTAACTGCTTAAAAGTGTTATTTGCAGTAATTAAGGAGTGATTTGTGAAGACATGCTAAAAGGCGCATATTTTGGAGCTAAAACGAAGATATTTGAAGATTGACTATTTCTTACCAATATGCCGTATCCACAAAAAGAGATACGGTGTATCAGCGCCAACTCTTCACAAGAAAACGCGTATAAACAATTCCCAATACGGCGTATCACTTATCTACAATACGTCGTATCCAACTGGATAACTATTCGTAGATTTGGTGAATATTTATATTTTGCGAAAATATATCAGATTTATTATAAACTATGGGCGCACTCAAAGGGAAACACCCCAATACGCCGTATTGGCCTAGCCCAATACGGCGTATCCAGACTTTTTCAGACACTATAAATAAAAGACTCAAAAACGAGTTTTCAGTGTGCAAAATCATATTCTTCATACCATACACATAAAAGACGATTTTCTAAAGAAAAGAAGAGCAACCAAATCTCAAGCATCGATCACAATTCCTTAGATGACACCGCGTAATTCCTATACTCTTGTAATCATTTAATTTTTGGTATCGTTCGGTAAAACGTTTAGTTTACCTTGGTTATTTGATCACGCTTGTATAATTACAATGGTTATGGGCTAATACCATAGGGTATTAGCCATCTTAATGAAGATTTAATGTTTTGTTTGTTTTAAAATCAATTTCTTAATTTATCGTTGAAAGTTTAATTATGTTTATCACATGATACTTGTTTACGTGTTTGAATATGCGACCTATCATTCAACTGGGTCTAGTTACACCTAACAAGTGAGCTAGATACTGGGATAGCTCTCCATATCGTGTTTTATATTACTGGACCAATATGACACAAATAACATTTTGTCTTTGTCTTTAAATTAAGAGCTTAGTTGGACCGGCAGGTGACCCGTAATGTTTCAATAAGTATGTTCTTGATTAAATGGTAAAGATTTGAACAATGAACTACCAGTATATAAAACCATCAAACAGTAAGTGGGTAAAGTCCCGATGGGCTAGGATTTATCAAGATCACCATTGCTATAATCCCTAGATAGATTATATTTAAACTAAAAGGATGCTTTATGCGGATACATTAGTTGTAACAGGATTCAACGTGTCTAGGTCGTAGGATGATGTCCTGCCTAAGTCTTAAGAATGATATGCCGCTTTGAGATAAGAAATCATTGCACTAAATAAACAAACCAGCATTTAATCGGATTTAATATGGCTAATACGGTTTTCTATTATTTGTCTTGTACCGCTCTTTTATCTTTTGATTGTTTTCTTGCATGTTTATTGTGTTTAGAATTGATTATTGCCACCATAAAACCTGTGCCAGTCTCTCAGGCTGAAAACCCCCCAATCCTATTAGAAGTGTATATAGCATAGGTTTAACAAGTAATTAGAATTAACTTAAGTAGAGTAATTAAAATACTAAAAGATTATAAGGTTAACGACCTCGATCTTAGTGTTCGACACCCTACTTACCACAAAACTCCACCTGATCGGGTACACTGCCCGTTAAAGTGTTGTTTTAGGATAAGTCGGCTAAATATAAATTTAAAACTTGGTAATCAATAAATTGACCCTACACGACAGCACATCACATTTTTGGCGCCGCTGTCGGGGAGTGAAAAAGTTTAACCTTTAATTTTATTAGTATTTCTAACCATTAGATTAGAATAATTTAATTAGTTTAATTCTGTTTGTAATTATTTTTATTATGTGTTTAAATTCCAGCATTATTTAATTGTTTTCTAAGTATTATGTTTTGATAGATCAACTCATATGCCGTATCCACCACTTGGATACGACGTATCGACCTTTCCTCTCAGAACAGCGTATTGATCTCTACAGTCTAAACAACGTATTTCTTCCAAACAATACGACGTATTCTCTATAATCAATACGGCGTACTGACCTTTAACAGACCCATACGGCGTATTCAAATTAATTAAATACGATGTATTGATCATTTGATACAGTAACAATAGTTATTTGTCGTATCAGATTTCATGTTTATTGTGTTCCCTCCTGAGAGGGCACATCCTACTGATCATTTTGTGCTTATTCTCAAAGGAACCCTTGCTTAACAAGAGCATAAATTATTGAATAAAGCACGAGTCGAACCTTATCTTGTTGAGCCACGTGTCTGAAAACAATGTCAGTATGAACTCATGAGGGAATTATTAATGGAGGCTACGTAGAAACATTATGCGAAAGGGTAAGAAGTACCTGAAATGAAATGCCTTTTCTTTAAGTTTCTAATGTATAGAATTAGAAATGCCGGTGTGGACCCTTTTCAACTCCACATGAAGATTTGCCCTCCCTCACTTTCTGGGGATGCAAGAAAATGGTAGATGAACGAGGGAGATGGAAAAATCAACACTTGGGAAGAATTGGTGAAGCAATTTTTCAGTAAATTCTATCCCTTATCCTGTGCCAGCAATTATGATAAAATGTGCGACGATGATGAAGAAGGTCGTGATCCACTTAAATTCATAACCTGGAGGAATTCAAAGTTCAAAGACCATAAAGAAGTTGATGAAATAGCCAAACGCGCATTATTATATTCTTGGATAGAAGTGGGAAACAATGAAGGGATAATAGATGAAGACATATCAAGAAACAATGATAGAGATCATACTAATTTATCCATGATCGCAAAACCCGAGTTAAAGATTGGTGATGAATTTTTACAAATATTGCCTGACAATTCCTTCAATAGAATGGATGGAAGTGACATTACCGACCACATTGCAAAAGTGCTCGAAATAACCGAATGGATCAAGATTTCTAATGTGGATAAGGATGAACTTCGATTACACCTGTTCTCGAAATCACTTAATGGAGAAGCTAAAAAATGGTGGAACAGTGAAGGTACAACTACTACTTGGAAGGAATTGGGTGATAAATTCTTCCATAAATATTACCCATTGTCCCATACCTACAAAAGTAAAATTCCAGATGACTTGGACCACAGAACAGATTACTTTAAATTTCTATATTGGCTGGCATCAAAATTTGACAACTACTAGGAACTAGACAAGAACGTTAAAAGCAGACTATGGGAGTTTTATGTGAATGGATGAACTAAAGGAACGATTGACGACCTCGTTAAATACAACGAGCCATGCGAGGAAAGCCGCAAAAAGACATGCTCAGATTTGTTTTTCAAACCTTACTTGGATGCGCAAGATGGAAAAGACGTTTACGAAATTATAGATAGAGATTATTCTCCGATACCAATTCCCGCTCATCACGACATCAGCAACCCTGACGAGCTGTGCCAAACTGAAGAATTCACTGTCGTACGGTATTCGATAGGATCTTGTGAAGAATTCATCACTATGGGTCCACGCAAAATTAGTATTGTGGAAAAAAACCCTGGCAACATGTCTTGCATTTACCACGAACTCTTCAATAAAAAAGATCGTGGATGGATCATAACGCGCACTAAATAAATGAAGTTGAAGAGAAAGTCAAACTTAACGACCGGCTGAAACAAAAGTGCTTCTCGGGAGACAACCCGATCGTTTTTAAATTGTTTGAATTGTTTTTAATTGTTTGCATAAGTCTGTCTTCCCAGACACTCCATACGGTGTATCGAACCCCTCTAGATACGGTGTATGGATGTGTCTGGACGTTATCAATCTGTAATTTAATTTCAGTACTTTAATTTTTTTTTATTGTTTTACAGGAACCATATGGCGTATCCTAGGGTTTGGGATATGGCGTATTGATCCTTGTACAGTTGTGTATTTAATTATTTTCCTGCATTGTAACCATTTTATAACCTAAATAGGAATTGCACTTTTGTCTTCTAAACTTTTATGAAGGACCTTGCTATAAGGAAAATCGACTATATGTTATACTCTGAAAAAGACGTGTGTTGAACTCGTACGAGCATTCTGAAGCCTCGTCAACACACTTTTGCTCAAGAACTCAAATCAGAGAATCATCCCGAGCAACATATCAGGGGAGTTCCTCGTTCTAATTCTATTTCTCATTTTCTTTAATTGTTTTATCTACACAACGAGGACGTTGTATAATCTAAGTGGGGGGATGGAGAATTAGAACGCCTACTTGTCCTTTCTTTTACAAATAATATGCTATATGTTTAAATTATGCCAAATTTAAAATTTTTTCTAGCATAACTTTTATGAAAAATTACTAGTTACATGACCTAGCGCACTATATGTGAGAATTAAGCCTATTCCGTTTCCAAACGTTTACTAAAAATTCCACAAAAATTATGGGTGTGTCGGTGATGTAGTGGACTTTAGAACTTGGCCTGGTATATCACTTGAGACTACAACGATGTGTACTATGGATTTAGATGGAGAAACATTTTTAACTGGTAGATTTTTAGAAATACACCAAATAGCCTTAATGTTGTAAAATTAACTAATTACACTGGTTAGTTAGACCCTGTGTAACCCTTTGCTTACTCTCACTATAAGAGTAAGATCCCCTAGAAAAACCTGTTGAGTCGTTCCTGTCTTTTTCACATCATATGTTTATTTCATTACACTTTTACACCTTAGCCTACCCTGTAGATTCAGCCTACTTAATCAAAGTTGCTAGTGGCTTTGGTGTAAAGTTTGTATTTCCTGTGTCAAAGTGAAATTTCTATCTCCGGTTAGGTCGGGAAATTGTACAATGCAATGGGAAAATATATAGCTCGTGTATTTTGCTACTTTCGCGATTATGTATTATGTCCGAAGATGAAGTGTTAAAGGAAAAATTATCGGGATGAATTGTGATTGTGAAGACGGTGAAATTGCACTGAGGATTAATGATAACATCAAATATTTAATACTTTTTGGTGGCAAAATATCCCCTAAAATACCTACAAATGTTTCATTAACACTCAAAAACGAAATATTTTATATTGTTTTGTAGTTTTCAGGTGAAATGCAGGAAAGTGACAAGAGACAAGGGAAAAAAGACTTAAAGTGTAAATTCTAAAGAATGTTACGGCGTAATACCAAAAATGGTTACGCCGTAACATAAATTAAGCAAGTACAAAGATCAAGGAAGACTTTACGGCGTAACACTATATCTAGTTACGCCGTAATCCTATATTTGGAAGGAAATCTCGTCAAAGTTATAGTTACGGCATAACACCTTATCCAGTTACACCGTAATCTACAAATATAGAATGAAGATCACGTACATATGAAAGTTATATGAAGTTACGACATAACACCATATCTGGTTACGCCGTAACAGCTGCTTAATTATAGAATGTCGTGTAAGTTGGTTACGGCGTAACACCTTTATTGGTTACGTCGTATCAGGTTCGATATCTATAAATAGAGCCCTCATTCAAGCTATTCCGAAATCACTTCCTCCATAGCCAATTGGAGAGGCAACAAAGGCTTCTAACCTTCAAAGAATTCCACCTGGAGTCCAAAGGAGATCACACTTTACTTACTTTTTGTATTTAATCGTTCAAAATACAAATACTATAAGAATTATGAGTTCTCAATATATGATTTCTTCTATCTCTTACTGTGTCTCCGTTACCATGAGCGGCTAAGCACTTAAAGTGCTGGCCTAGTTATGTAATTACTTTTGTTATGATTGTTTCCTGTTAGATTATGGTTTCGTTAGATATTCCTTGACTATCGTGTAACCCTGGGTTTTAGTAGTACGGGTGGTTTGGACCTAGCTTGCCCCATTAATAGATTATCTTGTCATGATGGGATCCAATGGGTGCTAGGGAGGATCGCTAACTCCTTACCTGGTGTAGGAACTGACCGATCACCGCACTTATCACTCAATACTTAAAAAGTACAGGAACTCTTTTAGAGGGGGTTAATAATCTTTATAGGTTATTAGATATGTTTTGAGAATAGTTAGGATTATTCACTGTAACCTGGATAACCTACCTCCTAGATGATTCGGGACTGATTCAGAATCGCAGGGAGTATAGGATAGACTGTATATGCACCTTCAAGTCTATCGACCTTAGAAACCAGTAATGAAACCATAGTTTGACATTGCATAGGGAAATGTCTTCATAACAATAGTAATGAAGTAACTAGGTTAGCACGTTTTCTCTCTTGATATCTCCTATCCATTTAATTTTTAGTTATTTTATTGCATTGTTATTTATTTCAAATCAATTCTAAAAACCATTTTCAAAACGTGACATTTCAAATTAAAACTAATTACAACTTAGCTCTTAGGACGACCTCGGATTTACCATTCTATACTACCCACGATCGGGTTCTCTGCCCGTTAGTGTGTCGTTAGGTAGATCGAGTTTTATAAATTTAAAACATGATAAAAATATATTTTAAAAGAAAATACGCATCAAGTTTTTGGCGCCGCTGCCGAGGAGCTAAAAATTAGTAGTAATTTGAATTTTTTCTATTATGTCTTTCCTCACCTCTATTTATTCTCTTAGGAACATCATGGATGAGGTTGACTTTGAAGATCTCACCATTGAACAGTATTTTAGGATGACACAAGAAAGTCATATACCAAAAAAGGTTGATGACATGACCATCGCAGAATACCTGGAATATGAAGAAACAATGAAAACCCAGGATTATGATGAATATCAACCACACTCAGCCAAAGTCGATGTCCTTACCACATACAGGGACCATTTAAGTCCCCGTCATAAAAGTCCTGATCCACCATTAGATACAAAAACCAACCCTTACCTTCAGGCATCACAATCCCCTATTCACCCCAAAATCACTAAAACCATAAGCAAATATACTAGGGAAATTAAAGAACAGAGCAATCGAGGCCTAAGTGATGAAATGCTAGAAAATTCAACAAAAAAGGGACGATAGTCATTCAAACCTTAGGAGGTAAGCCAGGGATGATGCCCTAAGAAAGTGGGAAGCCCAAATCGATCAACTTAGAAGGGAAGAACATGAAGTGAGTGAGTGCATGATGGTTCACACACTAAAAAATGACGTGCATTAGAAAGAAACCATCCAAATTGAAAGAATATCAAGCGTACCTGAGAAACCAAACCCAGAAAGTCTTACTATCCCTTGTTCAGTTGATATATTTAGCATAAATGCAATAGCAGAAATAGAAGCCAGCGTTAATATTATGTATGAGTCTATGTTGGATGAATTAAGTCTTGCTGACCCAAAGCATGCTGATATGTGTGAAAACACATATCTATTTTATATCAAAATAGGCCCTAAAAAGACAAAATTGTGCTTTAAATGCTTGTATATTACTTGTTTTGTCTTTGTGATTGTGTAGGTACGGATATTGCAAAAATCTCAAGAAAACGGTCAAAACCGGACAAACACGGACATGGGAACGAAATTGATTGTGCAAGATCCGGGAGAATGCTATCAAAGGTCAACAAAAGTCAACCTATGTTCAACAGTGGTCAACCATAAAAAGACAAAACCCAAAAATTCCAAATTAGTCCCTCAAAGTTAACCAAATTACAAAAAAAACCCCTAAACCCTAACGGTGTTAACTCTTGTTTATAAGACTTAACACCCGTTAAACTCTTATATAATCCAAAACTAAACCCTAGCCCAGGCCCAATCCCTTATACCTGGTCCAAAGTCAACATATATTACCCTGGGTCAACGAAATCAAACGCACCCTTTTACAAAAAAAGTAAAAAACGCGGGAAATATAGTTACCACTATTCACCCGTCTTCAATCTTTTACCCAACGTCATAAAACAAAGGGAAAATGCAAATTGGCTACGTGGCAAGTTAATTCAAGTGACAAGCTATGAAATGACAGAGTTACACATCACCAAATGCTCTCATTGGCCAATTCCCAAAAGGGAATGACACAGAGGCAAGGGAGAAAATACACCAATGACTGGGTTTTTGCACTAAAACGCTCACAAAAGAAGCACAATGATATCTGACACACGGATTGCCACGTTGGCAATCCGTGTGATCAAAATCTAATCCAAGGGCTCACAATCGACATCCAATGATTGAGTTGAATAGATGGTTAATGACAAGGGTCGTTAACCACCTTGGCTAGAAGCTTCTTCTCAGCTATAAAAGGACTCCTTCACCCTCACATTGTCATGTTCTTTTTTCATACATTTTTCTTTAGTTTTTAAAATAGCTTATGTAACTTTTTAGTTCAAAATTGTAATGTTCTTTTAAGCTCTTGTAATTTGTTCTCTTAAGCTTTGTAATCACCTTTCAGTTAATAAAATCATCTTTTGCTTTACCACAATTTGGCTTACTTTTCAGCTCTAAAAAAAACTCAAATACAAATGATTACTGTTCCAAAAGCTCTAATAAGCTTTCATAAGCTCTTCTAGTCTATAAGCTGGAATTGAGCTCATTTCAAGTGATAAGGTACATGTTGGCAGAGTTTGACGTCACAAGAAGCTCCTATTGGTCAATTCCCAAAAGAGAATGACATGCGTGGATTGAAGAAAGCACAGAGCTTGTATGGACTTTTACTGGCTTATTTGCAATAAGCCAGAGCTTGTAGACAGCTTTTGAGCTTAATTGCCTTTGTTTAGCTAAGGCAGAGGTAAATTCCCTTTAAAATTAAAGTTATTTAGCTTAAATATTGCATTTGGTTAATTTTAGCTTACTAATTACTTATTTGTGCTTATTAATGTGTTATTATGCTTATTAGACTTATTTGATAATCTGTTTTTAGTTAATATAGCTTAGATCTTAATTTTGTTTAATTTGTCCTTAAAAACAATAAAAAACTAAAAATATTAGTGTAGATAGTAGCCTATTGATTTCAGCTTATTGGATTAGTATTTTTAGCTTTTTAGGTCTGTTATAAGTTGTTTATTATCTGGTTATTTAGATTTGAGCTTTGGATTGCATTTTCATAAGTCTAAATGGTTTCTAAAATTGATAAAGGGGTGTTTGGCACAACAGTACTAACTGCAAGTTAGTACTGTTTTTGGCGTCTTGGTATTTGGTAATTGTTTTCACCCTTTTATTAGGTTAGAATAATTAGGATTTTGAGTTAGATTAGTTTTAAATCAAAGTTTTCATAATTTAGTTGGTAATGAAGTGTTTGTCATCATTTGGCTAGAATTTAAGTGCATTTTAGCTCAATTCTGTTTTAGGTAAAAATTTAGCTTGCTTTGTTCTTGTTTTAGTTGATAAAAAGTGTTAAAAAGAGTCTCATTAGGTCTGCACTAATAAATTTAGAGTTGTGGTTCTTATGCTTGTCACTGCATCAGGTAAACACTCAAATGGCTATTATCTAGCTTGATTTTTATTAGGATAAAATAGGTTTAAGCTTTTGATTTTCAGCATTTAAGTAGCTTTTATCTCATATCTTATAAGTTTACACTTAGTTTCTAAAATCTAGCTTATCTTGTTATCTGTTTTAGCTCTTAAAATCATCAAATTTTCTTTTAAAAAAATCCAAAACTCAGCAGCTACTGAGTTAATTGTCTATTTCATAGTGTTTTTTCTATAAGCTCTTGTAGTCAAAATCTTTTTCAAAAAGCAGTTTTATGTAGCATTTAAACCAGATTTTAAGATAAGTTAGGTTTCATCTTCTAGAGTGCTTATTTGGGAGCTTAATTTTAAGCTCAAAGTGAGCTTAAGGGTCTGTTTTGCTACTGTTTCCATTTTAGATGCTTATTGAGATTTCAGCTTATAGCTTTGGTACTTTGTGCTTAATTTCCTTTCATTTAAGCTCAGTAGTGTAGGAAGTAGCTTAAATTTAGTTTTAAATTCATTAGTTTAGCTTACTTTAGCTTTTAAAGTTCTTAAAATTTGATAAAATCCAAAAAAAAATATAGTTTAGTGATTCTGTCATCTTTTCAGCTAATTTCTAGCTTATTTAGGGCTTTTTATAAAAAGTTTCGTTTATTAAAACTGCTTATTTTTAGGTGCTTAATAACTTTGGTTTTATAAGTTTTTTTAAAGTTCATTTCAACTCCGTTTTTGTTCTAGTTTTCTTTAAACTTACTTTTTAGTCAAAAAGAGTCCATTTAAAAAGAAAATTTTAAGTTAGATTTAATTTTAGAAATTTAGGGTTTTTGACCTCCGTTTAGGGGTCCCGTTTTGCGTTTTTTGTTAAAATTTGGTTTCCCATTATTTGTCTTCGTGCTTAATTGTAATAATTTGTTATTTTAATTTTTAAAAGTAGATAATCAAATCAATCTTTGTCTTCAATTCAAATCATTGTCCGAACATCAAACGTGGTTTCAATTTCACAAATCGTTGGGGGATAACGACCCGAGAATCATACTTCACGGTTTATATACGTATTATATTATATATATTTATGAAGATTTTCCTTTTTACCTTTGTCCTCAGGGTAAATTGGTAATTTTCCATCATATTATATATTTTTATAATAACGTATATATAGGTTCTAGCGAATCAATTGTCCTTTCACTTTAACCATCCATTTGAGGGTGGTAAGCAGTACTCATATCCAAATTCGTTACCAACGCTTCCTGAAGCGATCTCCAAAAATTTGACGTAAAATGGCTATCTCGGTCTGAAATAATCGAAACAGGTACACCATGCCTACACACAATTTCTTTCAAGTAAAGTCGTATGAGCTTTTCCATACTTTCCTTTTTCTTCGTTGGTAGGAAATAAGCTGATTTAGTTAGTCGGTCGACAATAACCCAAATCGTATCATACCCACTCGGCGTTCTCAGTAATCCACTCACAAAATCCATAGTAATCCTTTTCCACTTCCAAACTAGAATCTCCGGTTGTTGAGCAATCCAGATGGTTTCTGATGCTCAGCTTTGACCTTTGCATAAGTCATACACTTACTAACATACGTGATGATATCAGATTTCATATTCGGCCACCAGTACAAAGGTTTTAGATCTTGATACATCTTGTCTGATCCCGGATGGATGGAATACTTGGACTTATGCGACTCATGCATAACCAAATCCCTTAATCCACCGAATCACGGAAACCAAACACGATTCCCAAAACAACGCATTCCATGCAATGGCTTAATTATTTCCTTGCGACTCAAGGCGTCAGCCACAACATTCGCTTTTCCAGGATGATACCGAATTTTACAGTTATAATCACTCAACAACTTAATCTATCTCCGTCGTCTCAAGTTTAGCTCTTTCTGATTCAAAATATATTTTAGGCTCTTGTGATCGGTGAAAACCACACACTTCGTTCCATATAAATAATGTCTCCATAATCTAAGAGCAAAAACAACGGCTCCTAATTCCAAATCATGAGTATTGTAATTCTCTTCATGGACTTTTAATTTTCTAGAAGCATATGTTATCACCTTCTCTCTTTGCATCAACACGACTCCATAACCTTTAAGAGATGCGTCACAATAAACCACAAAATCTTTCGTTCCCTCGAGCAACGCTAAGATCGGTGCACTACACAAATTCTGTTTTAATGTCTGAAAAGATTCTTCTTCTTCTCCCTACTCGTATTTCTTATTTTTCTGAGTCAAGTTAGTCAGTGGCTTAGAAATCAAAGAAAAACCTTCAATAAACCTCTTATAGTACCCAACCAATCCAAGAAATTGTCTCACCTCCGTTGGCGTCATCGGTGCAGCCCAACTCTTAATGGCTTCGATCTTGGCAGGATCAACATGAACACCACTACGATCAATCACAAGACCTAGAAATTATACCGAATCTAGCCAAAAATCACACTTTGAAAACTTGGCATACAATCTCTCTTTCTTAAGCAGCTCTAAAATAATCTTTAAATGCTTCCCATGCTCTTCTTCGTCCTTAGAATAAACCAAAATATCATCAATGAACACTATGATGAACTTATCAAGATATGGCTTGCATACTCGGTTCATCAAGTCCATAAACACAGCATGCGCATTAGTCAATCCAAACGGCATTACTTGGAACTCAAAGCGACCATACCAAGTTCTAAATGCAGTAATCAGAATGTCTTCTTCTTTAATGTGTAACTGGTGATATCTTGATCGTAGATCGATCTTAGAATACATGCTCAAACCTTGCAGTTGGTCAAATAAATCATCAATTCTCGGAAGAGGATAATGATTCTTGACAGTCAACTTGTTCAACTCGTGATAATCTATATACATTCTAAAAGATCCATCTTTCTTCTTCACAAACAACACCGGTGCTCCCCACAGTGATGAACTAGGACGAATAAATCCTTTCTCCAGCAGCTCTTGTAGTTGTATCGACAACTCTCTCATCTCAGACGGTGCCAATCTATACAGAGCACGTGCAATAGGTGCAGCCGCCGGTACTTGATCAATTCGAAATTCTACTTGCCTCGGCGGTGGTAGTCTTGGCAGCTCCTCAGGAAACACCTCAGGAAATCATGAATTACAGGCACGTCTTCCATTCATTTATCTTTCGACTTGTTTTCAGTCACCATGTGTGCCAAACACATGACAACCTCAGCTCGATCGTACTTACGGGCTTTAATTAAAGATATGACCTGTAGTCGCGACACACCTTTATCACCTTCGTCTATCAATAATCTTGCTTTCTATACGGTATACAAACAAAACTTTCTCACCACAGATATAACAATTCCGTAAATTTCTTCAATGTAATATCCATCGACCTTTTTTATAGAGAAATATTTTGCTTTAAATCTTCTTTCATGCAAACAGTATTATTTCTCAATATGCAACGTAATTTGCTATCTAAAGTTAACGAGCTCCGGCCACCTACCTATGGCATCCTATCTTCATATATGTCAAGCAAAAATCATAATATGTTCAAGTCAATATCATAATATGAATTAGATTACAAATTACATTACTCATATAATTGTACCATTGCAACGTTATATCAAGAGGGCTTTTAACTGTTATCGTATCCCTCTAAACCTAATTTCATGAAAAGTAGAATTCACAAGCTACTAATGAATTATGTACAAATAATTATAAACTCTCATTTTGAATTACTTTCCCTCCAAAAATACGAGTATACAAGTCCTTTAAAGTATAATGTACAAGTCATTAATGCACGACATCCAAAATAGCCATTTTTCCTCCGTTTTCCTAAGGAAACTTATACAATCCATCAAGTAAAAGTTACAAGAAAGTCATGCACTTCATTTACATTCTATATTCATTCTTAATTCATGAAATTACAAGAAATCCAAGTTAGAAACCCTAACCCGAGCTAAATAGTAAACCGTAACCCATTTCTTGACTTTTATCCATTTTAACCTCAACCACTACCCATATTAAGTGGTCAATAAACATAAATTACAACATTATTAAATCACCTTCCCTCATCATTTCATCATTTTAACAACAATGTACAAGAATTAAATCTAGAAAACCCTATTGAATCCTGTTTTGAACTTTTGACCGTTTACTCTTTTTGCCTGTTTTAACCTAAACCACCTATCAAATCTTGTTTAAGACTCTTAATTACAAGTCCTTTGTTAATCATTAATCCATCATTATTAAACAAGTATACATGAAATGCATGCTTAAAAACCCTAATAAGCCCTATTGAATCCGCATACACCTTTTTGTTATTTTGTACCATTTTAAAAGCCCATATTGCAAACAAGCACTCAATGACCTAACAACACTCACCATTAACAAGATTACAAGCACCTCCTTTCATTCCTTAGCCACCAAGTTGGCCACATGGCCTCTTTTTCTCTCTTGCTTAGCCGCGGCCACACAAACACCCCTAATACCTTCCACCTTGCAATCCTATTTCAACAGCTATTTCCTAAATCACCCTCTAGCCTTCCTCATCATATATCTAGCTGCTCCACATGTCTTACCTTGTGCACTACGACTACTTGGCCACCAAGATAAATTCGACTATAAATAGGCTCATAAACCTTCATTCTAACTCTCCATCCCCTACCTTCTGTTTATATAACCCATAATAGCAGCAAATCTTTGCTCAAGAAGGTCCTAAGAAGTCTCAAGATCAGAAGTAATGCAAGAAACCCAAGAAAAGAAGCATCGGGTGTTATTCTAGGCGTACGAAGCAAAAAAGTCTCGATTTTGACCCGTTTCTAAGCTATAAGCTCAAACCCAGGTTCTATGATCTTCATACCTGCTCCTACACTCTTATAATGTTCATATGATCCTAAATATACTCTTGTTAAAGTTTTATAACTCAATTCATGCTCATTTTCCATTTTGATCCAAAACCGTACACCCGAAACCCTAATTTTGTGTTTTTCATTAATCTAAAAGTTATAATGGCTAAATGTTGTTATAATCTATCCTAACATGCTTAAAACGAATGTTGATAAATTAGACTTTATTGATTTTTGAAAGAATTTGGATTAAAAACCTACGCGTTTTCGTTTAAAAACCCTAATTCGACCCGTTTTGGTTTCTAGCTTAACGAATCGTTATTTTAAACTTTCGTTACGTTAAATCTTCATATTTTAGCTTATATTAATAAGCTATAACCTGAAAATATCATTTAGAAACTTAAAATAAGCTTGCATGGCATTTTGGACTTGTTTTGCAAAAGTATTCCATGCAAGGGGTATATATCGTAACTTTCTGAAACTTATAACTAAAAGGACTATTTTTGCCATATTTCTAAATTTATAATATAGGGGCTCTTATTAGGCACTTTACAACGTGCAAGGTTTACTTTGTACATCTTTTAAACTTGAAAGACCAAACTCGTAAATTAAAAGTGCAAACTCCAAGTGGTATGATTGCATTTTTTATTCTTAACGGGTCTAAATGCAACATTTGAAAAAAGTTATAAAGATATGTTCAAAACATTATAAGGGACATAAGCTTTAATTAACGCTTGACGTTGCTTATCATTTCCAGTTATCGAAGCAAAACGCTCTTAAAAAACCAATTATATCGTAACACAATACTAGGGAGCTTCATTAAAGGGGTTCATCTTGGTATAACCATTTCTGCACTGGAGTTGTTGGGTTTATGATTTAAGTACCCTAGCTCCTCAATCGTTTTTTACTGATTGACCTGACTGAATTATGATGGCTGAACGTGATACAATAAAATCCAAAATCTCCAATCATAATTATTATAACCACCCCACACACAAAACCCCCAACACACTACTATTAAACTCTTAGAATCAAAGTTCTAGAGTACAATCTTCCTAAGACTCGACATATTATCCCAGGTTACGTGACGAAGCTGCTTTCTTTCAAGTTGATATACTTTCCGCCCAAGTAGATAACGTCGTACTACCATACAAACGCCTTTCCTTTGATATACTTTTGCCGTTAATCAGATTTCCCTGTTAAGGTGAAGTTCATAGCCTCGCTTTTACTTATTTACATGCTTTATAAACCCGCGAGGGGGATACATGCTCAATTGTTTTTAATATACACAAGTACTTAAAACCGATATTGTTAGTTCATAACCTCACATTTACTTATTTACATGTTTTATAAACCCGCGAGGGGGATACATGGCTAGTTACAAACTCTTTTTACATTACTCAGTTTATTCTTATAAAAATGTGATTACTTTTCAAAGACTAGATGAATTTAATTAACCCATATTGCCATCTTTTGAAATACTTTATAGACCTATTGATAACCTGCTATAAACCATGAATACAAGTGTTTTCTAAATGTATGCTATCCAGATATGTATGCTATCCAGATATATTATTGCCTAAGTAGCTTCCAGTGCCATTATTTCTCATTATCCTGAACCATTATTAATTACATTCATTGCGGAGTGAACGCGAAATATTGTGAATAGATTTATGGGTGGTGACGAACTCCCGTTTGTTTATACCCATTCATGGGGTAGCCAAACGCACTAATTTGACCCTAAATGGGTAACCCTTGGCAAGTTACTTTTCACTGGGGACATCTGTCCCTCCCCTAACCAATATCAGACTGGGGATGCAATAATAAATGTACCATTTTTCCTATAATAATTGTATTCGTTTCAATTATTACTAGAACGGGTGTATACCAACGTAACCCACTTACCTTCTAAACTTGCATTTCAACTGTTCTCCATGAGATCTGTCCATGCAATGCATATATTCCCATTTTGATAAACTTGTATTCAACTATTACATTTCATAACCTATGAATTGTACTCAACCTTTGTGTTGATTTTAGCATGTTTTATCTAGGTAATTAAGAAACTTATTGGCACGGAGCAGTGGGCCATGGACTTTGAAGCATGGCTCTAAAACCTATTAATCGTTTATATTTTATGTTTCTAGATTTTGGACCTGCCTTTGTAAAAACTCTGATTTTAATGAATGATAAGTATCTTTAAAAACGTCTTTTGAGTCGTTTTCTATGATTGTGTCTGTGATTCATGAAGTAATACCCCAGATTAGCTTCCGCTGCTATATGTCAAAATAAGGGTGTTACAGATTGGTATCAGAGCTCACGGTTATAGAGAACAAGGGTAAAACCTTAACTATAACTACTTTTCTTTTGCCATCAATGTCCTCCGTGCCACTACATTCCCTGAATTGTGAAGATGCCACTACTTTTTCCAAATAGTATGTAAAAATACATAACTACCATACTATTATATAAGTAACTTATGTTATTTACTACTGGGTTGTTACAGTCATATCTTCGTCCCCTCACTCCATCCTATTCCAATATTGAGTAATCACTTTTTCCTCCCTACGAACATTCTAAACATTTCACGCTACACCGAGACGTTTCTCATGAATCTTACGATGGATCTTAACTAAGTATCTTTTGGACATACTATTCTTTATACCTTTACATGATGATCCCGTTAATATGAAGGTCATACAAGCATATGATGTCATTCCACCACCCCAAGTTATTATTGCTCTACCAGTTGTTTTATCACCATCTTCAGTATTATCACTATCACCAATGTTTGATTCACGATATTCCTTTCCTTCCGAGAAGATTTCACCACCTAAAGACACTGAAACACCTATATCTCCATCTTCATTAGTAGAATCTTCATCACCAATTAGGTCAACTACACCACCACCAGACTATCTCTTTAATGAATCTATCTTCGTAAAGTTAGATAACTTATTATGGATCATACGAAGACCATTGGGAAGTAAACCAGTCCTCGAGAAAAACTGATGAGTCAGTACTTGTTATAATATTCCTCTCTAGAAACTAATCATTGAGGATATACAGAGTCTTCTAAACAAGATCCAAGAACTCAAAAAAACGGACAAGGGGGAAAACTACCAGACTAGATCTATGTCAGTTTTCAAAAATCCAACCACCAGATGTATGAATAATGACACTTATTAAAATTTGCTATGTAAATTATATAGACAAGTTATTTATACAATGGTGATTCCATTATACCTCGTTGTTTCATGATACCAATTTTGTATTTGTCTATCCTATATCCTGTAATATGATGACTCATATCTTTATCCGGGATTACTATAATTCTTTTACTATCAGATTTTCTCAAACCTTTGTACCTAGAAACACTAAGCCTCCTATTAAATCACTCATTCCATGATCTCCGTATTCTAAAATTTTCCGTTATATCCTGCAACGTAATAACAAGGAAACACACAAGAATCTATACAATGCCAAATGATTTCAATACCACTAGGTATGAAAATTTTGACAAAGACTTGTGATAACATTCTTATTCGATGTTGACTTTTAAAGGTTAATGGATAACGATTCTTTACGATCAGAATGGTGCAGCGGAAGTGTGGTAGACCCATAACCCACAGGTCCCATAAATTGAAGTATTCCATCCACCCAGGTTCTGACAAGATATATCAAGATTTGGAGAAATTCTATTGGCTGTCATCAAGAGGTGTGGTCTTGGAAATAAGTAACCGTGTAAAAGGAAGGCCAATTATAATTATGGTGAGCCAACATAATGTATAAATGCAAAGCTCACACCATGTGGACTTGAGACCTTGGATTAGACTAAAAGATCAAATTCATGCACACAGGTACATACATCTATTCCCAAACAATAACCACTACCAACTTTCAACTAAATCCCGGGACGAGATTTCTTTAAGGGTAGTGTGGAGACTATAAAACAATCCCGTAAATTTCAATCACTGTAATATCCATCCACCTTTTTCATGGAGAAATTTTTGCTTTAAATTTCTTATCATGCAACATTACTTATTATCTCAATATGCAACGAATTTGATATCTAAACAGTAACGAGCTCACGCAACTACCCTATGGCAAATCCACATCCTTCATATATGTCAGCATACATCATAATATGTCAAATTCAATATTCATAATTGATTATTACAATATGTAACATTACTCATATAATGTACTATTTACAACGTTATATCAAGACAGGCTTTAAACCGTTATCGTATACCTCTAAACCCTAATTTCATGAAAGGTTAATATCTAAAGTGAATGCACAAGCTACTAAAGCATATATACAAGTAATATAACATCTTATTTGAATATACTTTCCCTCCAAAATAAGGTACAAGTCCTTTAATACATAATGTATAAGTCATTAATGCATGATATCCAAAATAGTCATTTTACCTCTGTTTTCCTAAGGAAACTTGTACAATCCATCAAGTACAAGTTACAAGCAAGTCATGCACTTCATTTACATTCTATATTCATTCTTAATTCATGAAATTACAAGAAATCCAAGTTAGAAACTTAACCCGAGCTTAAATATAAACGTGACCCCGTTTCTTGATTTTTATCATTTATAAACCTCAACCATTAACCCAAATACGTTGTAATAAACATAAATTACAACATTATAAATCACCTTCCCTCATCATTTCTATCATATTAACAACAATGGTACAAGAATTAATCTAGAAAAAACCCTATTGAACCCTATTTAAACTTTTGACCCGTTTACTCATTTTCGCCTATTTTAAACCCAAACCACCTATCAAATCTTGTTTATAACTCTTAATAAAAGTCTTTTATAATAACACGTTTCCCTCCTGATAACCTTTCTTCTTCGTTTCAAAATGATAAAAATGGAACGATTATGTTTATGATCTCATGGAATGGTACGGTTATCAAAAATCAAAACTAAACACACCACGGTGATCGTTGAAAGACAGCGATCGTAATGGTATAGGTTAGAAGAACTGTGATCAAACGTTACTCAAACTCAAAAAACACGAAACGCCTCTTTTCATTTCATTTTCGACCCATTTTAAAACTAAGCATAACATAAACCCTAAACTAATCTACTTAAACCATAAACACCATACTCGTTCCAAAGATTTAAACTCGTAACCCGTTTGACCTATTTTAAACTAATCCTAAACTATTTAACTCACACCACACATTGCAAGCAGCTCCATCACCACCTCCATCATCACCATGTTACCCTTACATCATAAACTTAGACTCCAAGCTTAGAATAAGCCTCGTCACCAGCTCATTGTACTCGTCACCCTTATTACCAACCGCACCTTGCCACCACCTCATTGACACTTTGCCACCATGACTTACCAAGTAACCCCTCCTTGCTCTCCAAGTCTCTCATCATCTCTTGCCACCTATCTAATACAAACTTGGGCACCAAGGCCTTTTCACCCTATAAATACCACGCATACATGCACTCTTTCAACACACCTTCACCATTTCTTTCTATCTCATCAATGGCATCCAAGGTCTAATCAAGTAAGTCCTAAAAAGTCCCAAGAGCAGAAGTGAAGCTATGAGTTGAAGTCTTGAAGCCCCGAGATCCTATTTCTAGGCGTACGAAGCTAAAACATCCATTTTGACCCATTTTTGAATCATTAAGCTCGAACCCAGGTTCTTCAAGCTCTCCTAATGTTATATAATACTTATAATATTCATATGATCATAAATATACATTTGTTAAAGTTATAAAGCTCAAAATCCATTCGTTTTCCTTTTTGATCCAAAATCGTAACTCATAAACTCTAATTTCGTGATTTTGGTTAATTTATAAGCTAAACTTGTAAAATGTTGTTATAATCTATCCTAATAAGCTTAACTAACAATATTATAATCACTTTATTAAGTCTTGATAAGATTTGAATTAAAAACCTACGCGTTTTCGTTTTAAAACCCTAAAACGACCCGTTTTGATTTCTAGCTTAACGAATCGTTATTATAAACTTTCGTTACGTTAAAACATCTTATTTTAGCTTATATTAATAAGCTATAACCTGCAAATATCTTTTGGAATGTTAAAAATAGCTTGCATGCAAATTAGGACTAATTTTGTAATAATTTCCATGCATAGGGGTATATATTGTAACTTTTTGAAATTATCAAGTACAAGGGCTTAAAATGTCATTTTAATAAAGTTATAACTTCAAGGGTAAGTTTTGCCAAGTTATAAAGTCAAGGGATTATTTGATAAATACTAAAAGGACTAGTTTTGTAAATATTTATAAATCAAGGGTTTATATTGTAAATTTAATATTCTTAAAAATATAAAATAATATATTTTTATATAAATTATAAAAATATAAATAAAAGTTATTAAACTTGTTTTTATTGAAACCCGACACATTAATCGTTATTAATTAACGATCGACGCATTTTAAATTAAATACGTTTTATATTAAACGTAATTTATCATCAACTAACTTTTGAAGAAACATTAAAATCATATCGTATCACGATACTAGGGAAATTCATGTGAGGGGTTCCATTTGGGTATTTGTTCTGACGAGTTTGCTGGGTTTACGATTTAAAGTGCCCTGACTCCTCAAACAATACTGCGTGGCCTCTGGATTATGATTGCCCGAACAGTGATACACTATATCCATAAATTAATCAATCAAACATGATAAAACATTATGAAGATTTGATAATCAAACTAAGACTCGACATATTATCCCAGGTTACGTGACGAAGCTGCTTTCTTTCAATTGATATACTGAATTTCCACGTTCAAGTAGATAACATCGTGTTACCATACAGACGCATTTCATTTGATATACTTTTGCCATCAATCAGATTTCCCTGATAAGGTGAGTTCATAGCCTCACTTTTAAATCTCTTATATTTTATAAACCCGTGAGGGGGATACATGCTTAAACCATGAATACAAGTGTTTTCTAAATGTATGCTATCCAGATATGTATGCTATCCAGATATATTATTGCCTAAGTAGCTTCCAGTGCCATTATTTCCATATCATGAACCATTAATTGCTTACGAGTGAGCGCGAATGTTGTGAATAGATCTATTGGGGGTGACGGCTCCCGTTTGTATACCCATTCATAGGGTAGCCAAACGCACTATATTTGACCTAATGGGTAACCTTGGCAAGTTACCTTTCCACGGGGACATCTGTTCTCCAACCAATGTCACTACGGTGATTTTCCCTGTTAACGTATTGGTGTCATGAGCTTAGATGCAATAATAATGTTCTCCATGATAATTGTCCCTGCAATGCAAATATTTCCTTTATGATAACTTGTATTCAACTATTACATTTCAAACCTATGAATTTCACTCAACCTTTGTGTTGACCCTTTTTATGCATGTTTATCCCAGGTAATTGAGCAACTTATGGCATGGAGTGGCATGGACTTGAAGATGGCTAAAACTTGTTATCATTCACATTTTATGTTTCTAGATTTTGGGACCTGCCTTTGTAAAACTCTGATTTTAAATGAATGATAACGTATCTTTTAAAAACGTCTCTTTTGAGTCGTTTTCTATGATTGTGTCTGTGATTCATGAAGTAATACCCCAGATTAGCTTCCGCTGCTATATTTATCAAAATGGGGGTGTTACAGAGTGGTATCAGAGCTCACGGTTATAGAGAACAAGGGTAAAACCTTAACTATAACTACTTTTCTTTTGCCATCAATGTCCTCCGTGCCACTACATTCCCTGAATTGTGAAGATGCCACTACTTTTTCCGAATAGTATGTAAAAATACATAACTACTATACTATTATATAAATAACTTATGTTATTTACACTGAGTTGTTATACAGAATTATGTCTACTCCCGAATATATCTATCCTATTATTATCCTATCTGATTCCGATGTTGAGGATACTTTTTCCTCTACACATTCTCCTGACTATATCCCGGCTTTATCAGACTATTCTCTGGCTTCACCAGGAAACACCTCTCCTAACTTTTCAGATGATTTAACTAAAGATCTTTTATCCTCACTATCTATCTCACCTTTTCATCTTAAATTCAAAAAAATTTCGTTGTATTCTTCAAATATCAAAGAATGATCACAAGTCTTTTTATTTTCATACCTTAACTTGTGATATGACTATATCATTTTATTCTCATTTTGTGTTGTCTTATGTCGACAGAATGCCTCCTACAAGGTCATCAACATCTGCAACACCAGCTATGACTCAGGATGCTATCTGGTAACTGATTGTTGATATTTCTGCAGCCCTGGAAGCACAAGCTGCTGCCATGGCAAATGCCGACAATCCCAATAGGAACACTGGACCCAGAGAAATTCCTGTAGCAAAAAGAGGAAACTACAAAGAATTCATAAACTGTCAACCTTTCTACTTCAATGGCACGAAAGGAGCTGTTAACTTCATCCGCTGGTTTGAACGTACTGAATCAGTATTTTCTCGTAGCAAGTGTGCCGAGGAAGACATAGTGACATTTGCTACTGGTACTCTAACCAATGATGCCTTGTCTTGGTGGAATGCATACGCCCAACCTATCAGAATAGAACAAGCCAATAAGATCACCTGGACCGAATTGAAAAGGATCTTGACCAATAAGTATTGCCCTCGAACTGAAGTCAAGAAAATAGAAGACGAATTTTACAACTTGGTTGTGAAAGGAGATGATCTCAAGACTTACGTTAGAAGATTTCAGGAATTGGCAGTCTTATGTCCAAAAATGGTGCCAAATTCTGAGAAACTTATGGAAGCTTTCATATGGGGATTGCCCCAAAGCATTAAAGGAAACGTTACTGCTTCAAAACCTCAGACTCTGGAGGAAGCCACCAACATAGCTCACAGACTAATGGATCAAATAATAAAACATGATTTTGTGCAAGAAACCAATGATCATAAACGAAAGTTTGAAGATAAAAGAAACACCATCGACAACAACGACTACCCCAAATATCGCAACAACAATAACGACTCCAACAATCGCAACAACGACAACTATCAAAATAACCACAACAATCACAACCGTAACAATGATTACTACCACCAGCAAAATAGAAGACAAGAAACTGTTAGGACTTATCCTGCCAAAAGATACCATGAAAACCTTCCTTTGTGTACAAGATGCACCCTGCATCACACAGGAGTTTTCACTGTCAAGTGTCGGACTTGCAACAAAGTGGGTCATCTGACCAGAAACTTCAGAAATAAAGGACCCTCAGACTACTAGATTAGATTCTAGTTATAACTTTTGTTAGAACCTAACCACAGGATGTGTGGTATAAATAACAACATTTGTCAAATCTTGACTATGTAAAGTATAAAGGCAAGTTGTTCATGATATAATATAATCCCGTTATACCTCACTATTTTATAGTACTGTTATCCAGGGTTACACCCTAATTTTGTTAAACCAACCTTTCAAAATTAATCTTATGCCAATTAAACTTGGTAATTTCGACGTCATCATTATGAATTAGTTATCCAAGTATCATGCCAAAAATTGTCTGCGATAAGAAAGTCATTCGCATCCCAATCGATGGTTAAACTTTAGTCATTCAAGGTGACCAAAACAAAACCCGATTAATCTCATATCCTGTATAAAAACCAAAAGGATATATCCAAGAGATCCACCTTTCTTCTTATCTTTCAGAATGTGTATCGATTACCGGGAGTTGAATAAACTTACTATAAAGAATCGTTACTCATTACCTAGGATCAATGACTTATTTAACCAACTTCAAGATTCGAGTATTCACTCAAAAATCAACTTAAGATCTGGTTATCATCAACTGAAAGTAAGGGATAAAGACATTCCCAAGACTACTTTCAGAACATGAACACTATGAATTTCAAAGTAAATGCCATTTGGTTTAACGAACGCACCTAATTATATTCATGAATCTCAGGAAGTCAAAGTGTGTAAACCCTACCTTTGACAAAATTCGGAAATAGTAATCATCTAATGAGATATTCATATCTAACTCTTGAAACAAAGAAATCACAACAAGTCCTCAGAGAATCATTTTAAAGGAGGAATTGTATGCCAAATTATCCAAGCATGATTTCTGGATCAGTATCATGCAATTTAGTGTCTCATTATTCTTCTCATAATTTTGGAAAATCACACCACCAAGGAAACATATTTCACTTAACACCGTTTTGATATCATATTTTATGCTTAAATAGGATGATTTATAATCATCTTATTGAAATGAATTAGGACGCTTCTTCTTTTGAATAAGGAAATTATAAATCACCAAACTATAAATTTATAAATTCTCAGTTACAAGGATTGGGACGCTTCTCTTTGTAAGTGACAAATTATAAATAAGTAGGCTTAAGTATATATCATGCGTACAAACAAGTTTCTTTCAATCCGTTTTTACAAATAATTCCTTTTCTTCACTTAATCATTATCATTATTACCTTAATTATATGTTCATCTGTATCCCACATGATTAGCAACTCTCTTAGAAAATTCATAATCATTCCTTGACATCTCTCTGGCATTTCGACTAAATCTCGGGATGAGATTTCTGTAAGGGGTGGAGACTATAACAACCCAAAATTATACATCAAATGCAAAATCAACCTATTTTATTATGATCACTGATTGACTCTTTTTTAATTAACCCTTTTTATATAAATAAATATATAATACTTATAAATATATAATAAGATAATTATCAACAAAGTCAATGAAACCGGAAGTAGTATAGAATATTCCCGGGTCGTAGTCCCAACGAGGAGTGAATTGGACAGTCGAGAGTCGGTTTGATATTTGATGTTTGAATGGAAAAATATTTAGACTTGGTTTTTCTAATTAAATTGCAAAAACAATTAAGGAAAACCTAAAAACGAAAGCTAGAATGAATTAAACCTAAAACGTAGACGAAAACGTAAAAAAAACGCGATGTATTGATTAACTCTTTGATTAACCCTTTTTATATAAATAAATATATATTACTTATAAATATATAATAAGGATAATTATCAAGAAAATCAATGAAACCGGAAGTAGTATAGAATATTCCTGGGTCGTAGTCCCAACAAGGAGTGAATTAGAAAGTCGAAAGTCGGTTTGATATTTGATGTTTCAATGAAAAATATTTGGATTTGGTTTTTCTAATTAAAATGCAAAAACGATTAAAGAAAACCTAGGAACGAAAGCTAGAATGATTTAAACCTAAAACTTAGACGGGAAAGTAAAAATGCGAGTTTTAAAAAACTAAATTATCAAAAATTAAACCCTAAATGATTTTTAAACTTTTTCTAATCTAAAATAACTAAATTAAAAGAAAAATTAAAGAAAATTCTGAAACGGGACCTTTTAAATTTGAAAAACGAAGAAAACGAAACCCGGGATCGAATCCCGTTCTTTAAAAGATGAAATTTTGCAAAAATGACCCTACGAAAGTTTTTCTATTTTTCCTAAGTGAAGAATGATAAAAGAAAATTTTGTAAAAAAGAATTATATTTTTTTGATTTTTATTTAATTTTTAATAATTAAAAAACAGTTTTAAAGAAAATAAATGATAAAAAATAGAAAACGAAATGGGAAAAATCTCAAAAAATTAAGGAAAGTAGCTAAAATAAAGATGGATCTATGAAAAATAAGCTGGTGGTCTCAGCTTATCAAATAAGCCATGAAATAAGCCAAAAACAACTTATGGGCTAAATGGGTTAAAACAATTATGTGTGCAAACAATAACAGATGAGCTATTGTATCACAATTGGTTATGGAGTGTGAGTGAGGGGCGTTGTTATAAAGGGGGGAGGTCCAGGGTTCGAGCCTGCGCCTCTCTCTTTTTATAAAAACTTTTTTTTAAAACTTGTAAAACACCTAAAAATAAGCTAATTTAAATAGGAAACAAGCAAAAGCAAGTGACTATCTAACCCTAATAAGCACACACTAAAAAAAGTAAGCTAAAAAGAACAGATACATAAGCCAAAAAACTCAAAATAAGCTCTAAGCAAAAAACAACAGACTAACAGGCCTAGGGACACTCTTTGGCTTAATTTTTAAGCACCTTAAGGGAGCTAGGGGCTAAAAAGCTTAAAGGAACTTAAAGCTGAGCTAAGTGGCTACTAAAAATAACAAAGAGATCAAATTTTAAAACAAAAAAAAGCAACAAAAAGGAGCTGTTAAAACAGCTTGTTGCACTAGGGGAGTCTACTTGGCAGTTTCAAGGGGCTTAAAGTCAGCTTATAAATAAGCTGGCAAATAGGCTTGAAAATCAAAATAGAGCTAAAAAAGATGGAGTGTGGCTTAAAGTGAGCTTATGCTCAAATTTTCAAAGACCAAAAACATTTTTTTTCATATGATAAAAGCTATAAAAAAGAAAGTTTTACACTAAGAATTGACAAAAAGAAAGTTGACCCATTTGAGAAGGGACAAGGTGAACCAAAAGAAATCTAAACTAATCTGTTTTAACACTTAAAAAGAACACAAACAAGGACTAAAGAACTAGTTTTAAAGCTTAAATCAAATAAGCTAATGTAACCTATTTTGGTCCAACAGGTTACAATAGGTTTTTAGAAAAACTTGTAAAAACTAATTTTTGACTTAAGAAGTTTGAAAAACAGACAGAAAAGAGTTTAAAATTGCTTGTTAAAAGAAATCAAAATGACCTAAAGTGTTTAAGACCAAAATGACCCGTTTTGAAACACTAACCCAAACACTCCTTTAAGTTCTAAAATCCAAATTTTAAACTGATTTAAAGGGTTTTAAGCAAAGGGACATAAAGGCAGATAATAAGCAATGACAAATAGACAATAATAAGCAAAAAGCAGAAATAAATGAGCAGTTAAATAAGCAAGTTAAAAAAAATAAGCAGTGACAAAAGGAAAATAAGGACAGTTTTAAGCAAAACTTAAAATAAAGGCAAATAAACAACAAGGAAAGACAATAAGCATAAAGACAAGCATAAATAAGACAGAAAAGACAGAAAATAAGTACATATAAGCACTGCTACAGTAACTTTAAAAAAAATGGGAAAATGAAACTCACAACTGGTCCAAGCTCTTTTGCAATGATAATAAGCTCTCAAAGCTTAAAAACCAAACCCTATAGCCTCCCATGAGGCACTAAACCCAAGGCCATCCATTTTAACCTTGCTCCTTGTTGCTTTCTTCTTTTTGATATTTTTTTGGATTTTTGAGTTTTCTGACAAAAAATTAAAACAAGCTTACATATAGGCTGTTAAGGACTTAATAGCTTATATGTGAGCTTAAACTAGTGTTTAAAAGTCAAGTTAAGTAAAGTGACAAGTTTTTTTTTAAGAAAGCAATAAATTGCATAAAATTAAATTGCAAGAAATTTAAAGACAGAATTTCAATTGCAATTAAATTAAAAAGACAATGTATTAAAAGGGTTACAAATTAAGTTACAAGCTTTTGCCTTGAAACAAAATTCGACACCCCTAAATGGCTACAAACTGCTACTACTTATACTAGGGTCTTGAGCTTCCTTGTGCTGTGTTTGTTGTGTTTTCTTGGTGAGGAGAAACATAAAGCAATCTCAACCATCCTTTTTGCCTTGGTCCGAAAGTCATTTGATCATACCCATTGATTACTTGTCCTCATTCCATGTCCAATAGTAAATCTTGGGATTGCCAAGCTATCCTTGTTGTCTTGTGAGGGGGGGGGGGGGGGGATGGGAGTAATAGGTTTTGTAGTTTTGTTGCAGGAAAGGTCGAGGGGGATGATGAATAATGCTAAATGGTGTTGGCGGGAAAGAAGGGAGTGTGTCTGTTTATGTTGTTATGCAGGGGAGAAAGTTTGGCAAGGTGGCAGAACAAGCCTCTCAAGTTATATGGGTATTTTGCACAATTCGTCCTTTAGGTGATAAAGTTAAAAGAGAATTGGCAGAGTTAGTCCTCCAAGGTATATATGTGCTTTGCAAAAATGGTCCTTTGTTATATAACTTTAGGGGTTTGGCAGAAATGGCCCCCTAAAGTTATATATGGCATAATTACAACTTCAGTCATTGTAGTATTTATCCTTGTTATACAACTTTAGGATTTGGCAAGTTTGGTCCCTAAAGTTGTATTTTCTTTGACTTGACGACTTTTTGGCTTTGACTTTGTCGGGGTTGACTTTGACTTTGACTTTTCTACGCTTTTCCATTCCGTGCTTGGTTTTGTCTGTTTTTGCTTGATTTTTTGTCCTTTTCTTGGATATCTGTTTCCTGCACAATACAAATGAAAACATACAAATACAATGTATTTTTGGCACGTTTTTGATCATTTAAGTCCGGTTTTAATGGTGAAAGGTATGTGTAATTAAACGCATACGAATGATTAACTTATTCGATTACAATTGATATAAAAATTTGCAAGTACTAGGTCATACATGAATTTGGCCTTGTGTGACTTGCCCAACCATACATGAAAGGGCAGAATTATGAATAAAAGAGTATTTAAGATTCGAGACATAACCAATGAGCTTATCATGAAACCATGACAACAAAAATGAAAAATAGACCGTAGTTTCGGCTAAGAAAGTTGACACATGGGTGTATCTTGCGGCAAAATGGGCAAACGTTCACACTTTACATATTAGGTAGTTATAATTGTCTAAGTCAACATTACTAGTAATCTGCTAATGAGTAATCAAGTTCAAACATGAAGAAGTATGAATCGACAAGTTATCGTCCAAGCATGAACAAGTATGAACAACAAGTTATCGTTCTAACATGAACAATGAATTGAAAGAAGTATTTGAATACATCCCACATCAGCCTGCATGCAATAATTAAGGGGATGTAAAGCTGTATAAAAACATATACATGATATTGTAGAAATCACTTACCTGGATAGGGTCAATGGATGATCAAGAAGGTCCATGGCCTAGGTTGGTGACCTCATTGCACTTTGGAGGGCCTACCTAAGGTCAGCCCACAAGGTCGAACCTACATTATAATTTGTTGAAGGGGCATGCGTTCACGCAGTTACTTAAGTTAATATTTTTACTCTAAGCTACTCTTTTAAGCTGTTGAAGTCTTGTCTTCATCTTAGCTTATTCCTTTGTATGATAGTCCATCTTATGTCATTAGAAAAACAATGGAGGTTGAAGTGTAACAGAATTTAAGGCATAACCGAGAAGTATGTAACAAAAAGGTGGCAGCAAAAGTGAAAAAAAGGGTAACACTAGTTTAAACTTGATAAATTAAAAGAGATTGTGCACTTTCATCTAAAGAAAGTTGACATGTATGGTGCATATTGTGGCAATATAGAGAAACGTTTAGATATTAAGTAGCTACATAATGTGTTTAGTGGTGGAGGTTTCGTTGTACGTGTTAGTCGACATTATGACTTGCCAGTAATAATCCACGAGTAAGTTATATAGTTCAAACATGAACAACATGTTTGCTTTGCGGATGTTAAGATTTCTCTTCCATATGTCGGCAATGGGACTAGTTTGATAGGAGGCGATGCACCTGAGCAATAAGTAAAGATATGAGAACAAGTTAATCAATAATATAGCATAGAGACTGCTCACATCATATTCTTTATCAATGTCAAGTAACTTGACACAACTTGATACTCATACGATACATATTATACAGCAAGATAAGATAAAAGATGTGGTTAAGAAAATATACAATATTCACTACAAAATAAAAGTCATTTACTTACTAAAGTTTTTTCTTACTAATGAGGCAAACAGTCACCTAAACCATTTATAACTTTTGGTGACTAATGCTTATTAAAGATAAAAGTAACCAAAAAAGTTATGTACTTTTTAAAAAAGAAAGTAGGGGTATATAATTTTTTTAATGATCATTTTGCTTACTAAATATAGTGTAAGAATAGACTTTTAGTGATCCCTTTATTACTTACTCTTTTCTCTTTAGTGGGAGTTAACAAAATAGCTAATTAAAAATGAGAAAAGAGTAAGTAATAAAGGGATCACTAAAAGTCTATTCTTACACTATATTTAGTAAGCAAAAGGGTCATTAGAAAAATTATATGCCCTGACTTTCTTTTTTAAAAGTACAAAACTTTTTTGCTTACTTTTATCTTTAATAAGAATTAGTCACCAAAGTTTACAAATGGTTTAGGTGACTGTTTTAAGCAAAACCTTTAGTAAGTAAATGACTTTTATTTTGTAGTGATTACGAATGCAAACAATCTATTGGGATGCATTCTCCTAACGTAGTTAACAAGAGTGTTATATAATTACTTCCCAACATCGGTGGGCCTGCAATGATTAAAGGGAAGTCGTGTTGTATAAAACTAAGATACATAGTATTGGTAAAACCACTTACCTAGATGGGTTTTTTGATGATCACAACGGTCCATGGCCTAGGATGGTGGTCTCCATTACACTTTAGAGGGGTGCTTCCCTAAGGTCGGCCCTAGAGGTTGAGCCTACATCAAAATTTGTTGTAGAGACTTTGCTCGTACAACTGCATTGGCTTGTGTTTATGTAAGTCCCGTGTAAACCAAAGTTAATTTTTATTGTTTTTGCATGCGTCTGTAATGTTTGCTTGATAATAAAAACTTTGTATACTTGTAACACTGTCTTTTAGAATATTTTTCAAAAGACAATTGACAGGTATGAGAAATATTTCCACTTCAAACAAGGTTGCGTTTTTTAAAGCAAATAAACGTGAATGTGTTGATATTTTGATTGATTTATAGTGGCTTGAGAATAGGCCACAAGAATATAGTCTTTGAGCTCATTTTCTTTTAAGCACTTGCGAAGTTGGAAGTACTAATATTGCTGTATAGGTATTTGGCATAAGGTCATGACTGAATTTGGCCTTGTACGATTTGCCCAACTGCACATGAAAGTGCAGAATTCTGAATAAAAGAGTATTTAAGACATAACCAAGGAGCCTTTCATGAAACTATGACAACAAAAATGAAAAAGAGAGAGTAGTTACAGCTAAGTAAGTTGATACGTGGGTGTATCTTGAGGCAAAATGGGCAAACGTTCACACTTCACATATTAGGTAGTTAAAAAATGTCACTCTGCACATTACTAGTAATCCGCTACGAGTAATCGAGTTCAAACATAAAGAAGTACGAATCTATAAGTTATCGTTCAAACATGAACAACGCCTTTGCATAATACTCATCTAATATTAACTAGACGAGTACCCGTGCATAGCATCGGTAATTTCTAGTTGCAGATAATTAACGATATGCGATATTGTGGTAAATATTTCTTATAACGTTCAAAATAAGCGTTTTTCTAACAAAAATATAATGAATGTCTGTAGAAAGCACCCGTAAAAGTTAAAAGTGAAAGTGAGGGTATACTGTGTAACACCCCCAAATTGGGTCGCAGCAGAATAAGAGTCCGAGAGCGTTACTTCATAATACCATTGCATAAGACTTGAGAGAACAACCTCTAAATGTGTCGTTTGAAAAGTAATCTTGTAAAGTTTAGACTTTAATGCATATCAAGTAAGCCAGGCATCTGTTTCACCTGAGAAAAACATGCTTAAAAGTGTAAACATAAAGTTGGTGAGTGCATAGGTTTATGTAAAGGTAAATGTTGGATCAAAGATTTGTAAAGTGTATATGACTAGTTCAATCATTATAATAGTCACAAAAAATGTAGTCATGAACGTTAAAATCAAAGATGTGTATGACTATTGTATCTCATACAATAGTCACAAAAAGTTAAATATAGTTGGACCAAAGCTTTTGTAAAGTCTGCATGATCATTGTATCCAATACAATAGTCACCATGTGTGATTACCATTTCACCCCTAAGTTCATGAAACTGCGGCGTAGACATGTATGTATGACACTTTATTCAAGGCACGATAAGAGTTCATGAGTATGTAGTCCAATGCTCCGACATGGTATAACGTTTGTTAGTTTAATCAGTCAAACTAGTGAGCGCTACTTACCCGAACGGGGATTACCAATCCCAAATAGATCTAACTTATAACACTCGCGCTTCCCTTCCGAGTAATTAACAGTTCATGCAACTTAAGCTAATCCGTAATCATTTGAATCAAAGTAAAGTTGTTGCGTCCATGAGTGAAACAAGTATTGTATCCTACCGTGAGATATGAAACTGAGTGTGTAACAAATTTGTAAACGAGTTGTAATCAACCATGTAAATGAGTTTGTAAACATTCATGTAAACGAGCATATAAATGAGTTACAAAATCAAGTATGTAGAAGAGTATGTAAAAAAGATTGTAAGTGAATATGTAAACAAGTTGTAATGAGCATGTATTCTCCCCCGAGATTTGTAAAGTAAATGTAAAACAAGTGAAAGAGGGGCTATAAACTCATCTCGAAGTAGACGATCAAACAAATAGAATCAAATAATCAAGAAGCACAACACAACTGTAAACCAAAATGGCGGAGTAAGAGACACAACACAACGGTAAACAGATGGTTCGACCTAGAAGATAAAGCTTATCTTAAAAGTATGTTACACTAAACAAATAATGCAAATGAGTTTTCCAAAAGATGGTTATCAACGTAGCAAGTTGATAAAAGATTTAGATTTCGCGTTGTAGTTTGGTGGTTGGTTAAATAGTTTGTAATTAAAAACAATACCAAAATGTATATTATATAACCCATATATAATATATATGAACTAATAAAGTATATATTACGTTGTATGTATTATATATATTCAAGCGATAAATAAATCAACATAGTGAGAGTATATACTTTAAAGTATATCAATTAGATATGAAAATGAGAAAGTTAAGTAAATGTCTAAAATATTATATTTTGACACTTTTTCGGAAAATCTCTACTTTTAAAATAAGACATTTGCATTCAAAAGAAACGCGTGATTTATTATTAGAAGAAAATTTATAAGTTTTATAAAATCTATAATTTTTGTCTTATTGTCGGAATTCATGAAAAATGTGAAAAATATTCTAAGTATAGAAATTTTACAAAATTTCGGCATGACCCGTTCGTTTACCGGACGTTTCCATATTTTGTAAAACAACTATTTTTATTTCTAAAATGATCGACAAAATCCCAACATTCATTTCGGATAGTAAAACATCAATATGCCAAACATAACTATTTATAAACAAAATAAAAGAAATAAAAAGATGAAAAGATTAGTTAAGTGATTGCTTACAAGTTTGAAGAAAATCCCTTTTGTTTTAATAACATAAACACAACCCAAACGTCGTGTACTAACCCCGAACAGTAAACCTAAACCTTCATATCTTGAAAACCACGAACAAAGTAAGAAAACGGCGGCGGCTGGCGGCCGACAGTGGTGGTGGTGGTGGTCGACGATGGATAGAGGTGGTGGTGGTGGTAGTTTTAGAGAGAAGGAGCATAAAATTCTAGAGAGAAAGAGGAGAGAATTCTCTTTCTCTCTCTAGAATGAAGAAAATAAAAAGTGAAAAATAAGGTGAAATAAGGAGGTTGTGGTATTTATTGTGGGAAAAAAGGGAGGAGGGGGTTATCTTTTCTTTTCATTCCTTTCAAAATTACTATTTTTTAGTCCGTAAATTTTTTATACTTTATCCGTAACAATATAATTTTTATAAAAGTCACGAGATTATTAAATTAGTTTCGTAACGAATATATATACGACTATATACACCGAAATCTAAACACTATTATTTGGACTCGAGGTGTAAACTAATCACAGGGACCATTATTGTAATTTTTGTATTATTAAAGCTCGGGACTTGTTTAGGCTAGATAACAATTGATCGAGGACTCAAAATTTATATCATTGCGTTTTAAATAATTTTTCCACGCAAAGTGAATATTTACACGACTAGTATTTCATCAATGTTTTATAAAATTTATTTAAATTGTTTGTTATTTATTGGGCAGTCATCGGGTATCACGGGTAAGCTTGGTCCGTAAAATAAAACTTTAACTTGAACATTCACGTTTTTAACAAACATTTTTGAACAAAATGTTAAATAATTTATTAAATATTTTTATCAAATAAATTGTCATAATTATATATAAATTTAATTATTATCATGTCGGTACGCGATGTGTGCGGTTTTTCACAATTTGCGAGATATGTTCTCGTTCTCAAGTCAAATGAGTTCAGAAATGTTTAAAAATGAAATATAAATAATAATAAGCATAATTTATCATTATAATAAGTTTGGAAAATTACCAGTTGTTACAGTACCTATCCCTTAAAGGAATCCCGTCTCAGGATTCAATTTGTGTTAAACGATTGTGTGACCAAGAAAAGATTTAAGATTTATTAAATCAGTTTTAAACATGACGTTGATAACTTTATTCAGCAAAATTCGATGTTTCGACACTTCTTAATATACATAAATTTTGGCTAGGTTTGACCAGGATATTTAACCCATCAGAATAGGTACTTTAGAAAAATATCATTACAAGCTTTATGATTGATATAAACACGTTATAAGGAAAGTCTCTTAATAGTGAAAACATCGAAGGAGAAAGTGTAGTCGCGTGGGTATGTCTATATAAAGTTTTAAATGTTTAAAGGCAGAGTCTAGTTTCTGATATCTGTAATGTTCTATGATTAATATCAGACAAGGCTAATGAATGTAAGTATTCAACTTACTTAGGCAGTACTAGGATGTATCATGACTTAAATTGCTGTACTATTGGTATGTAATGAATAAATCAACTGAATACTATATTGAGCGATGTTTATCTAGTTTAAGGGGGGTTGCATTATCTAGTGGATAAAGTTGTACGAGCTGGACTACTCAAGGACCCAACAACAGCAAACATAACAACAATAACTATAATAAACGGTGATGGGATGTGAAGAGTGAGGACATTTCAAGAAACAATATTCTCAGAATAAAGGTCAACAAATGGGAGGAGCTCGTGAGAGAGCTTATGTGATAGGTGGTGAATATTGTACTCAGTCTGTTAGTTCGAGATTGAACCAAGTCCATTAGCTCAAGAGTGTAACAAGTCTGTTAGCTCCACACACAGTTCATGATTGTAAGGATTTGTAACGGAAAAAGTAATAACTTAAGAATGAGATCAGGTAGTTCAAGTGAGGCCTTAAGATTTTTGCTGAGAGGTAAGACACTATTGTGTTTCTAGATCTTTTTAAGGGATTTTGGTGATTATCGGGTTCGAGTTCATACTCCTGTCATATCGGATACAAATAAGCCCGCTCATTTATAATTCATTATTTAAATAAAGAAGCGTCCCAATTTATGTAAGTAAGAAATGATAAACTTATGGTTCGGT
Source organism: Tanacetum coccineum (assembly GCA_026074375.1). Lineage (NCBI taxonomy): Eukaryota > Viridiplantae > Streptophyta > Magnoliopsida > Asterales > Asteraceae > Tanacetum > Tanacetum coccineum. Next base: position 30,305 of record BQNB010009550.1, on the reverse strand, counting down.
GATTTACAATTTATTTCTTTAAATGAAGAGACGTCCCAATCCATTCAAATAAAGAGATTATAAATCATCCTTATTAAGAATTTCTGATGCAATACGCGTACTCACATAACCTTCAAGGTGGCGGATGACATGACGATGCGTGTGCTCTAATGAGTATGGAACGAGTGTTTAAAACTCGTCTTCGGAGACGGGGAGTAAAACAATCAGGGGAGATCGACATAGTGTTCAAAATAGTTGATGAGTACACGGTTAAAGTAAATAAGATAAAGGTCTTTATGAACGAGTTAACATAGCAATTATCATATCAATCCTCCTATTACAAGTCCCGCCCATACAAGACTTGTAATACCTAGATTCACACATAATTCCATGTAAACAAAACTGTGACGGGGTGTTTCGTGTACACGATATGTATAAGGTATAAAAAAAGTTTTAGTGACCATTGTATAACTTAACAATGTATGAGAAATAAGTTGAGACATTGTGCAACTCACAATGTTCTAAGAAGTAAAATGAACCATTGTGTAACTCACAATGTCCTAAGGTGTAAGTCCCTAATTTTATATAAAAACATTTATATAAAACAAGTGTAAAATATTCGCAAGAGAAATAAGAAGATATATATATATAAATTATATATATATATATATCTTCTCAATGGAACCGAAGCCTCTATATATATATATATATATATATATATATATATATATATATATATATATATATATAGGGGGACTTTCTTTTCAGCATCAATCTTAGTGCGAGAACTGACAAAACCAGCAAAAACATACATGCACGCCTTTTAAAAATAAAAAAAACACATGAAAATCATCAATAATCGTAAGTATCCACCTATGTTATTTAGTATCATCATGAACTCTTCCTCTTCTTTCACAAAAACCTTACACACGGCAGCAATATTGTCGTTGCACGCCTTATAAGAACATACATGCACACCTTCAAAGAAAAAAAATTTGTATTTCTAATTTCTTATCAAATTCTTTAGAACAACTATGTTTTTTTAAAACATATATATTGTTTTTAGAACATATGTGCAAAAATACAATTATTGAAGGCGTGCATGCATGTTTTTGGTGGTTCTGACAGTTCTCGCACTAAGATTGGTGCTGAAAAGAAAGTTACACTATATATATATATATATAGAGGGATTTTCAATGCATAATCACTTTTTTGTACAGAACTTACAAAACCATTTATAATGAATCTAAGCCATTAGATGAACTTGATCAAAGGTTAAGATTAAAAGTGCCAAAAATGCAATTAAACAAAAATAAAGGTTTTATTTCCAATTAAACAAAAGGCTGAAAAGGTATAATAGGTAATACACTTTAATTATTATTTTAAAAACCGTCCCGCATTTTTAGCAGTCATTCGGTTAATCTTGTACTTCCTCTCAAACCCTAAATAACCTTTCTCAGCCACCACATGATCTAAAAAAATGAAAACTAAATGCTAATTAAGTTTATGATTTTTCTTTGCTACTTGTGAAGCGATTCAACCTTATCTCGATTCGTGTGTTGTTTTCTTCAATTATAATCCATAAATCCTTTTGTTTAACTACATGATCACCTAACCCAAATCCCTATTTGATCCTTATCGACCCCCGTCCAGACCCATATGTGGTTGAAGATATTTTACATAACCCGTCAATGGTGACATCATTAAAATGTCTCTGTCTCCTGATATCAAACCTAGGGTTCTTCCTGGGTCTTCTCCTTTTAGTCGTAAGCTTTGAAGGTCTATTTGAAAACAATCTAGTACTCGTGTTAAGGATTCAACTCCTGGTTCGGCTACTGTTGGTTCGATGCTCAAGAGGTCTTTTAGGGTTGGTCGGTAAAGAGGTATTGGGGAGGAAAAAGTTAATTCTACCAAGCGTGTGAGAATATTGGATGATGGGTCTTCTATTTCTGTTGATAGCGACATTGGTAAGGTTAGAATTGGGAAAATTTGCTAGTAATTGGTCTTTTAATGTTAGTGTTGTATCAAGTAAGGTTTATAAGTTTAAGGTTCATGTTGATTATGTTGTTAATGAGTCTAATAGTCATGGCTTTGTTGAATTATTGGATACCACAAAAAAGAGCCTTTGGTTTGTCGTGAATGATAAGAAATAAGCAGGATGTTTTTTAGGCTTTTTTGAGTATTTGATTACATTTAACATATTAAAAATGATGTATTGTATTTTTATATTATTTATTTAACATAAATAAAAATTATGCTTACATGTTATGCTACTTGTTATGATTACAAAATCCGTTTACAACATTTAATTGATATAGACAAAATCATCCTGGAATAGTGCATGTTTTGTGGCTTGAATACATTAGTGAAAAAAGTATGCATATATGTTTTTGTGGTTGATATGACATCAAAAAAATATGTGTACATATGTTTTAATTTGTGAGTATGTGGTTAGATTGTGCATATGTGTTTGCTAGTGTTCATAATAAAAATAATAATAATTGTTTGTAATTCAGGTAAAGATGTAAAGACACAAGTGCACCATGCAGATATGTTTTAATAAATTTGATGAAAAAGCGCAGCGTGTACATATGTTTTTGGAGGGCGTGCACACATGTTTTTGGAAGACGTGCATATATGTTCTAATAAATTTGATAATACTTTTGTTTTTGAATTGTATTTTATTCAATATCAAAATTTGTATTTGATATTTATGTTGTTGTTTGTTATAAATTTAAAGGTTACATGATATGTTTATGTTTTTTGTTACAAAATTTCAAAGATTAGAGAATGTACGCTAGAAATATATGTGCAATTACCCTTTTAAGAAACACAAACATATATGCAATTACCATTTCAAGCAAAAAAATATACGCTAAAACATATAAAATTTATAATATTAAAGAAAAACATATATGCACTCGGTTTTTTAATTTGAAAACATATATACTGAAAAAAAAAATCAAAAAAAAATTCCGAAAATTAAGGGGTTTTAAAAACGTTTTTTAAATTAAAAAATGCAAAAAAAAAATCAAAATGTGTTTTAACTATTATACCCTTTTGAATTAAGAAAAAACATTTATTAATACTAAAATTCTATTGGTCTAAAGTGGTTCTGTACAAAATCGAGATTTTGTATTGAATGGAGTCACATATATTATATATTATATATTATATATATATATATATATATATATATATATATATATATATATATATATACTAGCTACGTAACCCACCCGACTGGCGGGGTTTGCTTCAGACTTTTTTCTAAAGAAAAGGTTTGTGTGAGTTTGGCTTAATAATTTGGAGTGTTGAGTAGAGGTGGCTATGAAAGGATCAAAACCGTTCTGGTAGGCCGGGGTTGGTGGTTTTTTGGTTGTCGGGTCCAATTTTAGACTGTTCTGTTAACATCGGGTCTGTCTGTTTTGGTTCGGTTAATATATTGTGATTACAGTTTCAAAATCCTCATGTTGTTGTTTTATATTTAATAGATACTTGACAGGTTGACTACTTGACCAGATTTAAAAATGTAAATCCATGAACACCCTTTTAATTCAATATAAGATGTTAAAAGCAAACCAACCTTTACGAATATTTATTTAAAGAGCAGCCATACACATTTAAGATGCTGCAACATACGATTTTCTTTCATCCATAAAATGTAAATTTCAAAATATATTCACAAAGTATATTTTCAGAGCCGATATTATCCAATAGCAGTACATGAAAACTCAACAAACGAAACCCATTGTATATTTCTAAAACTTAAATAAACATTAGTTATATATCTAAATTAAGTAAAAGAGTTTTGAAATTACTAATGGTTGCATTATTCAAGACCTTGCAGCTAACATGAAAGCAAACAATTAAAAAAGAGTTAGGATCCATAAAAAAGAAGTGGCTAATTCATTGTAGCTTATTTTGATAAGTAAACTTACCCTTCTTCCAACTCTTTAAAGCGGTTCGTATGTTAAATTTTGACAGCATTTATAACAAAATTCAATTATATATTCTATAAGTTGAATTTGTATACATTTTAAATCCATTTAATAATTCTTAAACAATTCCTTAAAGGAACCCGTCCAATGGACGGGCCTGAGGCTACTATATATATATATATATACTAGCTACGTAACCCGCCCGACGGGCGGGTTTGCTTCAGATTTTTTTCTAAAGAAAAGGTTTGTGTGAGTTTGGCTTAATAATTTGGAGTGTTGAGTAGAGGTGGCTATGAAAGGATCAAAACCGTTCCGGTAGGCCAGGGTTGGTGGTTTTTGGTTCGGTCAATATTAGACAGTTCAGTTACGTCCGGGTCTATCTGTTTTGGTCCGGTTAATATATTGTGATTACAGTTTCAAAATCCTCATGTTGTTGTTTTATATTTAATAGAACTAAGACAGTTGACCACTTGACCTGATTTAAAAAATGTAACATTCCATGAACGCCCATAATTCAATATAAGATGTTAAAAGCAAACCAACCTTTACGAATATTTATTTAAAGAACAACCATACACATTTAAGATGTTGCTTCTTTCATATAAAAAATGTAATTTTCAAAATTGATTCACAAAGTATATTCTCTGAGCCAATATAATCGTAGTACACAAAAACTCAACAAATGAAACCCTTTGTATATTTTTAAAACTTATATAAATATTAGTTAGATATCTAAATTGAGTAACAAAGTTTTGAAATTACTAATGGTTGCATTATTTAAGACCTTCCAGCTAACATGAAAGCAAACAATTAAAAAACAGTTAGGATCCATAAAAAAGAAAGTGGCTAATTCATGTAGCATATTATGAAAGTAACTTACCATTCTTCCAACTCTTTAAAGCGGTTCGATTTAAGCTCAAGTTCCTTCATTTATTAGCCAATTAGATTTGTAATGAAGTACCCTTGTCATTTATAGATTGAAATGTTTTCGATAAAATAACGATAGCCATAAGTTCTAAATATGTAAAGCATACTTGTCAATGGGCGGGCTAACTTTGTTATAATACTCAAGTTCTAAATATATGTGAGGCAACCGCAAGTTTTTTTGATGTATCTAAAAAGATAATAAATCTTTTAAATAGTACATGCATATGAACAAAAGTGCCACAATTCTTCACAATTGTTTCTAATAGCTTTAACATGGTAAACAAATGGAAAAGAATTACGATTAATCTCATATACTATTTCTTTCAAGTAGGTTGCATATGATCATATTAATGAGTCATGGTCTAACGATAATGGACCTCAAGTGCAATGAAATAGCCCTTTGCTGTAAAGATATCTTGCAAGCCAATTTGTAAGTAAACAATATAGGACTCAAATCATATATGATTTCATAAAATCATATATGATTTCATAAAATCATATATGATTTCATAAAATCATATATGATTTGTGATTCCGACGAACTTTTTTCAATTTTGTTTCAGTCACGGATTGCGAAAATCATATATGATTCGTATGACGAATCATATATGATTCGTATGACGAATCATATATGATTCGTATAACGAATCATATATGATTTCATAAAATCATATATGATTTCATAAAATCGTATATGACTTCATAAAATCATTAAAAAAAAGTTAGTCGAAAGTACATAGTGTCGCCCCTCTATAGAAAGATAATTTAATTCTCGTCGCGATGGTATGTTTTGTTTTGCGTAACGATTAACAGTGTGTGAGATATTTAATTTTTTAAAAAGAGGTGGAAAGTGGGCTTTTTTATTTTTGATGAAAAAAATGAGTGGCTAAGATTAGTTCATTGGGTCTATGACAAATATTAGGTCTATATTGAACTTTTGGCTTAGACGATAAGAACATACATGAGAGACTACTATAAATCATGATCCATTCAGTGACTTTATTCTAATGAGTAGGTCTACCCGCACTCCATTGCGGGACGGGTAGCATACATCGAACGTCGTTGTTGTTAACGTTGCAACAAACCGATTTAGTCGACGCTCTTTGTATCATGTCGTTACTTGGCAGCTTGTGGGTTGAACACACCATTTCAAATCAGTGTAACATATAAATTTATTTAAGACAAATATCCTTTTCCATGTTTGAATGGCATATTTAAAGCACAACCTACTGATCTATATATATATGGGAAAATATTGCTTCTTGATTACTCTTGCAGTACATATAATTTTAATTTTTATACCCGCCTTTTGTTTCAAGTGTTTAGCATAAGAATATGAATGGGTGGTGTTGGTGGCTTGGTGTAACAACTCAACCCAACTCATTTTGACCTGTGAGATTCTGATATATACCCCATTGATTTGGTCTACAACAAATTATGCTGACATGTTACGTAATTAGACTTGATCTTCCCTTTTAACATTTTTTAAAGTATATTCAGTCACCTTTTGCAAGAGTATTGCAGCAGCGACAGCCAAATACCCCTTAACGCTGAACATTTGTAGAAAAATGTTGCAGCAGCCATATCTCCACTGCCACTTTCTTCTTCTGGCGACTTTTCTTCTTCTTCCTTGATTGGCTTTACTCGGCTATCTCAACTGCCACCTCAGTCTGCTATCGAGAATATGCAAACAGGTTGACCAAGTATTTTATTAATATTAGACATCTTATAAACCAACACCGCACGACATAAATAACTCTACGAACAGTTACAAAGTGACTCAAAACTACCAAACTACCATAATCCGCCATATTAACCACTTGACCCGAAACAAATGTGTCAACCATACTTGACCACAAAGATTAACCTAAAGCCATGAGCTCAAATAATGACCACCACGCAAACTTTCTAGCTTAAAACCCCTTTTGGACCAAGACACCAAAACAACACCACCCCGACCTGAACCCACAACCACACGGCCTCAGAAACAACAACCACAATGACTGAACCAAACGAACATCCTGTACACGATATCAGATATTATACGACTTATCACCGATGTCAACTCATAATAGTGTCCGTACCTTTGATAATTGCATCAGTGTATGTCGGCATGTGTATGTTGAATAGTTTTTCACTGTTTGATAGCCAGTCTCTTCTGTCCACTACTCCAATAATTTTTCACATCATTATCTGTTCTTCCTGTCAAAATACGTCGCTTTTCGGGCCCATTTCTTTCCGAATTCCCCTCGTAGTTCTATCAGTAGCCTCTCCTCATCCGCAGAAAACTTCACACCACTAATAACACAAACAAATTACATACATTAATTAATCAAATCAAAACGTAAAAAAAATAAATTATGGAATAACTTTTGACAAACCTGAAAGCCAATAGAAGTTGTAAAATATCAATAATAAACCGTATGTAATTAGGTCAATTATTGCATTTATTTAACCATAAAGGGTATAAATTGACTGTAAGATTGTAAAAAACAACGCATTTGCAATGAACACAAAGTTATGCTAATCAAACAGTAGTATGAATTAATTAAATTCACAACGGTTGTGCTCCAAGTGGGTGATGCGAATAACAGAGATGCGCATACGCAAAAACTGTTGAGGCTCAGGTTACATCTGCTTATTTAGATGCTGATATAGATGAATCTGATGATGAAAGGTCTGATTTTAATTAAATGATGACTTTTAATATGGTTCAGCCTATTGCGAACAGAGCGTTTGTTTTGAGTTTGGATACGGATTTTGATGGGTAATTTGGATCCTAAAGTGACCAACCTTATTAACTCTTCAGAAGCGTAGTTTGTAATCAGTCACATTGAAATCAACACAAACTATGGTGCATGATCGTCATAATGATCCCAACACATAGATCTCCCTCTTGCATAACTACAGTAAGCAAGAAAATAGCAGTCTCCCTACATAGGTATTATCGTGTTCAGGTTCTTAGAGACCTTCTCAGCCTGCAAATGCCGCCAGCACCACTACCCAAAAGGGGCGATGGTAAAGCAAATTCAGACACTCTCGGTGCGTAACTGAGGTCAACACCATGGAATGAACACAACAATATACCAAATTAAAGGATGAAATTGTTCACAAAAAGAGTTATGTTGCTACCACAGTCCCAAATTAAAGGAAACAATTGTTCGGCCATTTACTTAGCCTATGATATACTTTACAACCAATGAACCTGCTATTTGACTTTTGATAAGCGAAATGCATGTGGCATAAACCCCAAACGCAGACCGTGCCTAACAACTTGTCTCATGATATATAGGTGTATTTATTTTATTGTGATTCATCGAACTATTATTTTATGCTGATGTATGTTCTTCGGCGATTCACGCTAGTGAGTGTGGGGGAAGTGGGGCGTAGATGAGGATGGCGGACATATGAGTTTGTGTGTACAGGTTTACAATAAAAATGTAACAAATCATTAGGTAATGAAACTGTGATAATGAAAGAGGTTTAAACCATACCTGTGATTAGAGTTTTGGGGCGTTTGGGTTGTAACTAAGGCAGTTTACTGCTCTTTTTTTTCCAGAGCCCAGATCACCGCCTCTTCTTCCTTCCCCTCCAAACTGAAAACATACAAATGGAAACTAATAAAGCAAGTTTGAGTAATCAATAGTGAGATTTTATGCAAAATTTTTTGTAATGAATATAAATGTAATTCCAAAAAGAGGATCAATCAGCTAATGACTGATAATCAAGTCCATAATTGTTGCTAGGGTGAGATTAGGTGTTCCTAAACATTATAAAGTATAACCAAATCACTGTTTCATACAGAAAGGTAAAAACAGATTTCGACACTAATAAAGAACCGCACAGACCACATACTATTAAAATAAAATGATAAATTGACCGGTATGCATATTTCGTTAACTTACCCAGCAGATTGACACCCCATTTGGAATTGCTGACAACCAAGGTCAGGCTGGTCGTTGTGTTTCCCACAACCTAAAGGCGCTTTCCACATAGCAGTAACCATCTGCAATTTTTTTAAGTCAATAGCAGAATACAAAAAAACCTGTAGCATGTTAAATGTTAAATATTAATTTCAAATAAAAGATATGTTTGCGGACCTCAACTTAACAGCAATTAAGTCTTCCATTTCTCTTGCAGAATCAAGTAGCCTTTCTACTTGTTGAATTCATGAACTAAGGGCAGCTTCGAACACCTAAAATTACAACATAAAAAATTCTTATTATAACTTGGCAAATCCTTTATAAAAAAGGTTAGGCTAAAGTTCATTTATAGAGCAATAACAGATCTCAAAAGAGATGATAGAGTTAAGGGAAATGGATCAAATGAAGGAACTTTTCATATGAACAATACTTAAACAGATGTAATGTCGCAAGTAGAAACATAGTTTCTCGGGTCATTATGAAACCCATCACGGACAGAAACAGATCGTGTGTTTGGATCAGTTTTTGGCATTTGGTTTTCATATTCACTTAAATCACTATTTGTACGGTCAGTTGGTTGTTTTCGCATGAAAGTCAATTAAACAGCGATAACCACGAACGATGTTAAAAAGTCATATAACAACAGATTAAAATCACTGGAGTTTCGACCCAATAACTTTGGTACGAATAAGACGCATAACAAAGGTCTTTTTGGAAAACAGTAGACCAAAGAAACAGGCAAACGATTAGAAACCATTTGAAAAAATAGAACAATCACATACAAAAAACAACCACAGGTAAGTAATTGTGAAGGTAAAGTAAAAGCCTAAACCCACAGCTAACAATCATCCTACTACACAATAACACCAGACAATAATAAAACCTAAAAAAAAGACTAATTGAAACACTATATGAAACAACAAAGAATCTATAATTCCCTAAACCCTAAACATAAACACAACCTAACTGAAACACTATATGAAATAACAAACAATTCTTACACAATAAAAAACAGTAAACCAAACCTAATTGAAACAACACGGAGGACAAAAAAAACATACCAAAATCACACGGCAAACGATCTTGTTTAACGACTGTAGAAAAAAAGCATCTAAAATCACCGATAACACGTTTATAAACGATGGCAACCGTTACCAATGAAACATGACAGTAAGGGGGTATGTATTTATATAAAAAAATTAGGGTTCCATGTTAGTAGATATGCTCTAATTATAGAGTTTATCATCAAATCATGTAGTATATCAGGGTTAATTGAATTTGAATTCGTGTAGGAGATGATTATGTATGAGATTGTGTATATCAGGGTTAATATGAGTATATCAGGGGCGATTGTAATCTGTATATGAGATTGTGTTGGTGAGTTGAAAACTGTATATGAATAGTGTCTTCGATACTATCAAACAAATAACATCTTAGCTGAGTTGGTAGAGTACATTGTATATGAACGACATGTCACATGTTCGACTCTTGAAAAGGGAATTTTTTTTAAATAAATTCCGAAAATGATTTTCATGTGAGTGCCACATAATATATATATAGTATGGATCCAGTGAGAAGTAAATTAAAATAAAAAGTGGTGAGAAGTGACTAAAACCACACATTTGAGATGCAACGATTTGAATTAGATGTATTTTTATTCATTTAGATGTATTATTTTGAGTTTTGAAAGTTAATTTGATGTGTAGATAGTACAAATTGATTTTCATGATTTCAGCACATGTAGAGGAACAAAAAACAAGAGAAATCATGAAATGCATCTAATATACGTATATGCATCCAATTAAAAGCTAGAAAACACATTATGATGCATTATAATACACCTAAGATTATAGAGATGCATCTAATTTAAGTCGGTGCATATCAAATATGCAGTTATAGTTACTTCTTATTCCTTCTTATTTTAAGAAAACTTCTCATTTGATCCTAACTATATATATATATATATATTAATTTTGCCTTCAATAATTGTGCGAGAACTTTATTTTCAGCAGCATTTTAAGTGCGAGAACTTTCAAAAACATACATGCACGCCTTCAATAATTGTGTTTCTGTAAATATGTTCTAAAAAGAACAAATATGTTTTAAAAAAAACATACTTGTTCTAAAGAATTTGATGAGAGATTGAAAATACAAATTTTTTCTTTGAAGGTGTGCATGTATGTTCTGATAAGCCGTGCAATGGCAGTATTGCGGCCGAGTGTAAGGTTTTTATGAAAGAAGAGGAAGAGATCATGATGATACAGAAGAACATGGGTGGATTCTTACGATTATTAATGGCGTGCATGTATTTTTTTGATTTTAAAAGAGGTTCTCGCAGTTCTCGCACTTAAAATGGTGCTGAAAATAAAATCCCCTCTATCTCTACATTATGTATAAGAGGAGCTAATTCAAAAAAAGCACCTCAACCAGTTGATTGATAATTAAAAACAAATATTGTCATGTTTAAAAAATTATTTTTTGAGTTTAGAGAAGATTTGATTAAAAAACACAACATTTTTCTTTGGAGATAATTACAAGATATCTTTAACCTAATATTACCATTCATAATTCACCTCTACAATAGGATTGCCTACTTCATCTTAGGCTCAACAAATTTAAGAATGACTACGAACCTGGATGACTCCATCCTAGGCTCATCAGGTACTTTGTCCAGTAACATTTGTTATCAATGACTCCAATTTGTTTACCATATAGCTAATAATCTATTTACGTTTGGATTTAATTCTCTTATGTTGTAAATATATTATTATATATGTGTAATATATAATATATCATGTATATACAAATATGTATATATATCATAGTATATATATATATATATGAATGTAACTGTTTAATGTATATATGTATATGTATATATGTATATGTATATATGTATATGTATATATATATATATGTATATGTATATATATAGGGAGACTTTCTTTTCAGAACCAATCTTAGTGCGAGAACTGACAGAACTATCAAAAACATACATGCACGCCTTTTAAAAATAAAAAAAATACATGAAAATCATCAATAATCATAAGAATCCACCTATGTTCTTCAGTATCATCATGAAACTCTCCTCATCTATCACGCAACAACCTACACACAGGCCGCATATTATTCTGTTGCACGCCTTATAAGAACATACATGCACACTTTCATAAGAAAGAAAATTTTTGTATTTCAATTTCTTATCAAAATCTTTACAGAACAACTATGTTTTATTACTCTAAGAAATTATATGTTGTTTTTAGAACATATGTGCAAAAATACAATTATGGAAGCTGCATGCATGTTTTTCGAGTGGTTCTGTCGTTCTGCGCACAAGACATGGTTCTGAACAAAAGAAAGTCTCACTATATATATATATATATATATATATATATATAATGTGTGTGTGTTTGTGTTTGTGTGTGTGTGTGAGTGTGTGTGTGTGGTGTGTGTGTAGAATCCGGATCGATTGAGAAGGTTTTTATTTTGAGAAGATTGAGAAGGTTTTCAAAAAATGATAGATTTTAAACTTTGATTCAATTTTTCAAGCGTAAAAACCATTTAATGTGATTATAACCAAAAATGTGTAAAAAAATTCGAATCAATGTATAACAAATCTCTCGATTTGCGATATAGTACAATATTGGAATCTTTGATACAAATTAAAGGAATCATTACCATAACTCGATTATAGCATTATTTGTGAATAAATTTGTGATTTATAGATTTGATTCACTATTAAATGATGTTTAGTTGTGAATTAAATCAAAAAATATGAATCAATTTGCTCAAACGAAGATTTCTCAATCTTCTCAATATAAAAACCTTCTCAATGGAACCGGAGCCTGTATGTGTGTGTGTGTGTGTATATATATATATATATATATATATATATATATATATACTAGCTTTATGACCCGCCCGATGGGCGAGCTAGTATCATAATTTTCATTTCTGAATACCTTGTCATGTACATATTGACAATGTTTAAACTAAAAAACATGCTTTATAAAATTAAAGGTTGAAGATTGTTACAATGTATCGATAAATTAGGCTAATGCTGGTGAAATAATTGTTAGTGATGTTAGAGACGGAATACCACCCTACTTGAGTTTTTTTGCATCAATGTATTGTGCTCTACTTGTTTCTGACTTTCGTACCTCGAAGAACTCATGTATAGAAATAAAAAAGGTTCACAAACCCCAAAGGGAAGCATATTAACTAACATAAAAATAATTTTGGTTCCATGTTTAAACACAACCTTGGTAAAAGCTTCATTTATAGCAGAAGCTATAAATAATATTATGTCGTGTCTCAAGAATTTAAACTCGCTAACTGCTCAATTTCCTAGCAAATACCACTTTCAATCATAACCATGTTAGCCTTCATCTATGGAGATGTTAGATGGATAACATCAGATACAATGTGAACAACTTATGGATTAGGGTTGTCGGGTTTTTCTAGTAGGGCTTGACACGTAAAAAGGAAACGTACATTGATTGACTGGATAATAGTATTCTATTTTTTTCTTTTGAAAATGCTTATGTTCTTGATTTTTTTAAAAGATCTATGAAGATTTATTTGTTGACTGCATGTGAGCCACTCATCAAACTCAGATGATAGGTACAGGATTCGAGGTTCAATTGAATCAATATCTGATTTAAAGGTTGCTTAGGGGAGCTAACGATGTATGTCAGCCTAACATCAACCAAGCTAGAAGTCCTATGAGTATTAACTTTTAAGTAAATAAGCATGTTTATTTCTTAATTAAATAGTATATGGTACCTCTAATCAATGGAGGTAACACAAAATATTAGTAGCACTTACATTCATTATAAAGGCTTCTAGTGCGATAGTTGCTAACACGAAACTTGGTGAGCTAGGCCCATCTTCAAGTGACTCCAAGAGCTTCTGCAATTCTAACTTTTTTAGATTGTCGAGCATATCCATGAATCTAAATTACATCGTGTACATCAACATAAATCCGTAAGCACCATCACATGAGACCAAACTCACAAAAGGGGTGACTGCTAAAATCGAATTTAAGATCAAATACACTCAGCAGATTATAATGGAAAAATTAATAAACTGCTATGCCTGAACATATATATTATGTGCTTCTTGAACGCACAACATAATAAAGTAGTGTCTGTGAGGAGTTCTTTGCTTTCATTAACATTCGCAGCAGCAGCTGAAATTTTACGCACTTTTTTGCTGCTCTGGTCACCTTAGTACAAAGCAATTCTTAAGAATCTGTCATTATTTTTCCACCTTTCCAAAAATTATGGCAATTGTATTTGTGTGTAGATTTACGATCTACCATAAAAAGGAAGAGAAAATACAATATTTGAATTCCTTTATAACTTGAGAAAGGGAAATAGTTTAATAAATGTTACAGGAATGGAAAGATGAGTCTTACTTTTATAGCAAGGAGGGTTGGATAAATAATGAAATTGGAGCTATCATCAAAAACAGAGTTCGATTGTGGTACATTTTCTATGTTTTCAATTTCCTTTTCAACCGCCATTCTTTGACCAAAATCAATAGATTTTAGCCGGTACAAAGAAACATCACTTTTTTGAAGTTCTCTAGCATTCTAAACAAAGCAGATACATATATCTTATTTGATAATAAATACCCATATGCAATATAACCGATTGTAAAAAGTAAATTACCTCAAGTGATTCATCATAGACCCGCCTTAGCTTACCAGTCCTGTACCAAAATATACATATTCTATGATCAGGCGAGGAGACTGCAAACTGTTTCCCATCTTTGCTTACCTAAAGAGAGGTACCAAAAAGTTAATATTGTTGCTACGTGATAATGCAAATATAGCAAATCTTATTAGAGGAGATAACTGTGTGCATGCATACGTTCCAAGTACGATTACACATGGTTATCTTGAACTTAGTACTAACATTAGTTAGCAATTAGATTCATTTTACATATATTAAATTTAATAAAAGATAATATATTGCTTTGTGTGAGCAGTAACATTGTTTACTATAACAAATACACTTGCAAAAACGTTAAGCATTCATAATATCACAAAATAATATTATAATGGCCATTATTGATGTACAAAATATTTATCACAAACCAACTCCTTACCTCGATAGCAGAGCCGTTTTACATTTGATAATTAAGAATAGATCAGTATCACGTTTATATTTGAATTTAACCCTGTTAAAGACAAAACAAAAGACTCATCAGTATCAGTAGCCAAGAGAGGAGGATAAGGATGGATAAACTTGTCGTAATTTTCAAACATACTCGTTGTCGGGGAACTGAAGTGTATTGGGCTCCCAATAATCAATGATTCCCAGGGCATATGCGGATACCACGATATTAAAAGCATGATTGTACTTCATTACTCTAATATGACAAATACTAAATTTCTTTCGTTTAGTTGCCAAGCTATAACAACGGGCATACATTGTTATCAATGCATGTCTACATTCTCTATATACTCCTTATAAAGTGTTTAAGCTTACCATTAGAACTCCTTTAAATTAAGCAAAATTCAAATTTTAGCCATCCATTATTACAAATCAATCTAAGCAATCAAGTTTGTAGAAATAATCCCTATTAATTATATCTAGTCCATAAAATATTAAAAAAAAGTTTTGAAGATGTTTTTAGATTTTAAAGTAATAATTAACTGTTAAAAAATCTTACAATTCCCAATCAAAAAATGTTTATGTTGTTTTTCATGACTCGGCTACTATTACTGAATTCCCAAATTAAAACTTGGAGGATGAAACGTTGTACCGTTGCACAAACTCTCACTCTTAGACAGCAATAATTTTCAATTTGAGTTGTTACACTTTTTAAAATTATAAGAGAAAATCAAAACAAATTTAGAATCACAAAGACAAACTTTCTAAGGTTAGTTAAAGGGTTTCAAAAACAAAAATATAATGTTATTACACGATTTACCTCTCCTACGTTGGCTGTGGGACTGGTCACCGCCACCAGAGGGTCTGTTACCCTTTTTAAACACTAAGAAATAATAACAAATGAAGGATAAAGTCACAGCGACGTTGTTTATTAGAGAAATGATCAAAAACCAAGTATTTATATATATTTGAAAGTTTGATATGCTTAGCTTACCCTTCAAACCATCAGGCTTATATATTATTTTGTATATATATCAATCTAACCTTTGTAACGTATACAGCTAAAAGCAGGAGAGATGCTCCACAAGCTACTAATGGTGTTAAAACTTGTAACAATCCGTTTATTCAGGTTATTTTACGACTCTATACTTGCCATTATTTATTTTTAGGGTTTTACGTGTTTGCTTTTACTTTTCATCGTTTAGTTAAATCGTGTAAACTAAAAAAATCAACATTCAACGTAAACGGACATCAAACAAGTAAAAGTTTACGTCAAGCAAGTGTTATATAATTATTATGAGAATAATTTATAACTTTTCATATTATATTTTATTAGTTACGTAAAGCGTCTACGTTTCGCAATAAAATACATTTAATCATACACAGAAGCACCAATACCCATCTATACTCAAACAAATACCCACTTTTATACCCAGTACATAAAAATTAAATAATTCCTACCCTTAACTCTATGACGGCCGGATATATATGCATGAATAAAACACTAGACCAAAAATTCAAATTTACTTCTAAAGTATTAAGCAATGTTAAACTCTCCTCCTAGGGAGGAGGAGAGCACCTTACATAAATGTACTTAAACCACCCCCCTTAAACTCATGGGTTTGCTAGTGTGTTTGACTAATACCTCTAGTATAAATAAGAGGCAAATGCGTGACTTAAAATACTTCCCATTTGCAAGTAAACAAAACACACAATTCTCTCTTGTTCTTCTTAATACCCCACGGCTCATAATACATTTTTAGGGTGTTCATAGCTTTTGATTTTACAAATTACAAGCATACTAGTGTTCTTAAGTATAATATCTAAGGTATATCAAGGTGGTTTGGAAGCTTGGATATTGATTTTGCAAGGGTTGCTATCAAGAGGAAATTAGGGGTTTCATAATCAAACTAGGGTTTTCTTAGAAGTATTTAGGGCTAAATACTTGGGTTTGATTTGTGTAGCATCTTCATACATCTTCATTAAGGTCTAAACATAACCTTAATCTTTCTAATTATTCATTTACATATTTCATATACTTGTTATTATGTTAATTACCACCTAGGGTTTGTTTTTATGATTTATAAATTAAATCAAGCATGTTTTGGATTCGAACTCAATCATTATTATGGTGAAATGATGTTAAAATATACTAAGAATCAAGAATACACTTGATATAAGTATTGGATAATTTATATATTTAGTTTATAAATTATTTGTTGAAAGTTTAATTATAAAGTTTATGTATAAATTATCATAAGGACTTGGTACTTGGACAAGAGTTATAGACATGAATATAAGGACCCTAAATATGTGAGACATATGGTATAATGTAAATTAGATGACTTGTACAAATTAATCAAGTAATGATTTATAAAAACTAGTTTATACACTTTTTATATATATGCAAACTATTTTAAGTATTCTGTTAAGATTCGAAGTTTTATAAATTTTGGAAGTAATTTATTATGATAGTACATTTCATAAGGATTCCAAGCATATAAAGAATTCTAAAAACTGAGTTATAACGAAGAAGTTATGATATTTACAAGATTATGATAATTAAATATATAAAAGTGTTTTTATAAAAGTTATTTTATAAAAATAGCTTTATAAAAGCATTTTGAATTTACTGTTTTGACTCAAATTTTTATAAAAACAGTGGGTATTTTATTTGAATAATTATCTCATCGCGATTCCATAAATATAAAGAACAACTGAAATGGATATAAAATGAGTAAGTTATGAGTTTTTAAAGTTTTCAGATAAATAGAAATTATAAAACTAATTAATTTTTATAAATGTTTTTTTGTGATTTTTATAAAAATATAACAATCTGATAAAAATATAAAATGTGGTTTACGAGTGTTTCCGGGTCCGTTTGTGCTATAAAAACCTTAAGGAATATTGTCGTGTCATTTATATAATATTTATATACGTTTTTAACTTTATAAATATTATTTTATAAAACAATTAAACTACTTATATAATATCATTATATAATCAACACATTCACTTGAGGTGAGTTCATAGCTCCGATTTTATACAATTACAATGATTTACAACATTGAGGTGAGAAACATGCATTGTTTTACATATGGACGCAAGTACACTTTAACAAATTACGAGTTTGCCAAAGTAGCTATAACCCACTATGCCCATGAATCATGAATTGTTAATTACTGGTAGTAAGCACGAATGTTATGAATAGATCTATTTAAGATTGACATCCCTGTTCGGGTGAGTAGCACTCACTAGTTTTGGCGGTACAAAAACGACGAACGTATACCATGTCGGACTTTGGATGTTGCGGGTTGAACATCTACACGGGCACATTATTGGCATTAAATTGCACGCATACATGTTGTAGCTTCAGTGTCATGAGCTTAGCGCAGACGTAATTACTTTTAAGATATTGTATGTGTTACATGTCTTGCACTTGGAAATCTTGCGGTCCCACTTTATACATTACTTAAACCTGTGAATTCACCAACTTTATGTTGACGTTTTAAAGCATGTTTTTCTCAGGTCAATAAGGTACAAGAACAAGGATACATTGGTGGTCATCATTTTGAGAGTCACATTACTATAAAGATTTATGTGTATTACATTTTAGAGTATTTGTTATGTATTAAAATCTTTTACATTTACAAGGCTGAACAAGTTAAGCTATGGGCTTATGTAACAAACAATCTTATTAAATCTAATGTATCATTTTCAAACAACACATATAGAGGTCGTTCTCATATCTTGTGCTATTGATCTATGATGTAACACTCTTAGACCCTTATTCCGCTGCGACCCTATTTGGGGGTGTTACAGATTGGTATCTAGAGCCAAAGTTATAGAGAACCAGGTCAAATGTTTTTACTTGGACTATAACCGTTTTCAAACATTGCATCATACAAATGTTTTCACGGGACATACATACACTATTAAGTTGCATTAGTTGGTTATACTAGATGCTTTCATGATCTATATACGTACTTATATTATATTACGTATATTACTATACTGGTCTTATATAATATACTTATATTATATAAGTTTATCTTATTATTACAGCAATCATGTCTTCATCATCGACAGTTACCTATACATATGTTTACACTGATTCTGAGCCATGGAGATTCCACTAGGTTTCTGATGAGGAGCCAGAGGTACCTGCGAAGGCACCACCATCTCTAGACTATGTGCTTGGACCTGAGCACCCGCCATCTCCTGACTACGTGCGTGGTCCTGATTACCCACCTTTACCGGATTATGTACCTGGACCAAAGTACCCCGAGTACTTAGTGTCAGCTGACGATGAGGCACCTATTGAGGATCAGCCTTTACCGGCTGATGCTTCACCTACAGCCCTATCATCGGGCTATGTTGCTGACTCTGATCTGGAGGAGCATCCCGAGGATGATCTTGCTGACTATCCTGTCGATGGGGGAGATGAGGAGTAGGAGGAGTCCTCTAGGGATGATTCTGATGATGAGGATGAGGAGAAGGCCTCTGAGGATAATGACAAGGAGGAGGAGGAACATCTAGCTTTGGCCAACTCTTTTGTTGTACCTGTTGTTGACCCTGTTCCCTTAGCTGAGGATACAGAGGCATTCAAGACCGATGAGTCTGCACCTACACCACCATCACCTAGACCTCGTAAGGCTAGGATATCTGTTAGACTTGAGCCACCTATGGCAGCATCCATAGAGGCACGCATTGATGAGTATTATGTTGCACCTACACCACCATTACCACCACCATCTCCACTTACTCCACTATCATCTCTACTCTCCTAGATTCCCTCACCACTATTACCACTACCATCACCACCCACCCATACTAGCCCTACCTATGTTGAGGCACCACTAGGCTATAAAGCAGCCGGGATTCGGTTGAGAGCTGCATCACCATCCACCCACCATCTATCATAGATACCATCACCACCCCTGTTACTACCATCTACTACTCATAAAGATGATCTTCCTGAGGCGGACATGCCGCTTCGAAAGAGAGCTCGTTTTATGGCTCCCACTGGTAGGTTCGAGGTTGGGGAGAGTTCGTCAGCTGCTGCTACTAGGCAGGCTGGACATACTCTATCCCATAGGGTTGATTATGGATTCATTAATATTGTGGATGCTAGTATCCGTGCTGCTGAGAGTAGAGCGATAACCACCATAAGAGAGGTCAATAAGAGGGTTACAGATCTTGCTACTACTCATAGGCAGGATGGTCAAGAGCTTTATGTACGTTACGAGGACGCACAAGATGACTGAGCTTTGCTGAGAGCTCAGGTTTCTGTATTTACAAGAGAGGAGATACTTTTGCTCGATGGCTTCTTTTTATGATCGTAAGGTTTTTATTGCCCGACAGACATAGTCTCACTCTAAGAGCAGGATCCAGGCCATGGAGGCCCAGATTAGAGCTTTGCAGAGAGATGTCGACCTACTACAGAGGCAGAGGATTAGCGATGAGGACATATTGACGAGACACATCCAGCATGATCATGACAGGTTCATAGAGCTAGTACGCACCGCTAGAGATCCAGAGCTCGCTAGAGATTCAAAGCCTCAGGATGGACTAGTTGATGCTGGTAGTAGTTGTTAGTATTGTATAATTTGTTAGCTATCCTGTATAGCCTGCTAAGTTTTATGGGTAACTCCCATCTAGTAGGCTGCAGGGATTTTGTTTCATCATTTAGCTATCTTGTATGTCATTTTAAGTTTTATGGGTAACTCCCATCTAGTAGGCTGCAGGGATTTTGTTTCATCATTTAGCTATCTTGTATGTCATTTTAAGTATTATGGGTAACTCCCAGCTAGCATTGCCTTGGGACAGTATTTTTATTTTGTATCTCATCTGTACTGATCATGTTGTAATCAGAACTATCATGTATGATTATCGATGTTGTTATGTATGAATGTTGATTTATTTATATCATTGTTGATTTCACTTCATTTGTATATTTCACTTTGTGATGTGATCTCATTTTATTTACTCTACATATGTCATGTCGCGTTTATGATTGTATGAAATCTAACGTGTATTATATTTTCTTGTGATTTGAAGAAAATGCCGCCAAAGAGAGCCGTCGTAACAACCACCCCCGCACCTATAACCGATGCTCAAATTAGGGCACTAATTGCTCAAGGAGTTGCTGATGCATTGGCAGAAATTGAAGCAAATAGAACCAGTAGAAATGGTGATGACAGCCATGATTCGGGAACTGGTAGCAGAAAGACAGAGTGAGCTGCTCGCGAGTGCACTTACAATGACTTTCTTAAATGCCAACCCCTAGTTTTCAAGGGTACTAGAGGAGTTGTTAGTTTAACTCAGTGGTTTGAGAAGATGGAGTCTGTATTACATATTAGCAACTGCACCGTCGCGTTCCAAATAAAGTTTGCTACTTGCACTCTTCTTGGCAGTGCTCTGACGTGGTGGAATTCCCACGTCAAGACTGTTCGTCATGATGCTGCATACGGAATGCCATGGAAAACATTGAAAAAGATGATGATTACCAAATATTGCCTAATAGGCGAGATCAAGAAGCTTGAGATTGAAATCTGGAATCTGAAAGTTAAAGGTACTGATGTGTTGAGCTATAACTAACGTTTCTAAGAGTTGGAACTAACGTGTTCAAGAATGTTTCTCGAAGAATCAAATGAGGTCGAGAAGTATGTCGGTGGACTTCCCGACATGATTCAGGGTAGTGTGATGGCTTCTAAGACAAAGACAATACATGATGCAATTAAGTTTGCCACTGAACTGATGGATCATAAGATCCGTAGTCTTGCTGACCGTCAAGCTGAAAACAAAAGGAAGCTTGATGACACTTTAAGGAACAGCTAGAACCAACAACAGCCTTTCAAAAGGCATAATGTGGTAAGGGCTTATACTATTGGGCCTGGTGAGAAGAAAGTATATAGAGGATCTAAACCTCTATGCCTTAAATGCAACTACCATCATGAAGGGCAGTATGCACCAAGGTGCAACAAATTCAAGAAAGTTGGCCATCTGGCTCGTGATTGTAGGGGTGCTGCTGTTAATACTAACACCCAGTGGGTTGTCACTTGCTATGAATGTGGGGTTCAAAGGCATTACAAGAAAGACTACCCAAAGTTAAAAAACAAGAATCAGGGAAATCAAGCTGGGAATGGTAATGTTATGGCAAGGGCTTATGCTGTGGGCATGTAGGGATAAATCCAAATTCCAATGTCGTTACAGGTACGTTCCTCCTAAACAACCGTTATGCTTTGATTTTATTTGATACTGGTGTCGATAAGAGTTTTGAGTTTCATACCCATTTTAATTACTTTATTTGATTTACGTTCCTAAACTACACTTGATAATGTTATGTCGGGACGTAAAATAATTAAGGTTAATACACTTATACGGGGTTGCACATTAAATTTTCTAAATCATCCTTCCAACATCGATTTAATGCTTGTAGAGCTCGGTAGCTTTGATGTCATAATTGGTATGGTCTGGTTAACAAAATAGCATGCCGTAATCGTCTGTGATGAGAAACTTGTTCGTGTTCCATTTGGAAATGAAATTTTATTTTTTCATGGTGATGGAAGCAACAACGACACGAGTCTCGGTTAAACATATCTCGTGCAACTAAAACTCAAAAGTATATTGCTAAAAGGATGTCAGGTACTTTTGGCACTTATCTAACGCAAACCGAAGGCTGAGACAAGTCGAAGGAAAGCGACTAATAAGACGTACCAATTGTTCGAGACTTTCCCAAAGTATTTCTCAAGGACTTGTCGGGCATTCAACCAACCCGACAAGTGGAATTTCAAATTGATTTGATACCTAGTGCTGCACCGGTAGCATGGGCACCTTATCGATTGGCTCCGTCCGAGATGAAAGAATTGTCAGAGGGAAAATACAGGAACTTTCTGAAATGGCTTTTTAAAGAACCTTCCTCACCTTGGGGAGCTCCGGTCTTGTTTGTCAAGAAGAAGGATGGATCATTCCAGATGTGCATCGATTACTGGGAATTAAATAAGCTAACGGTGAAGAACCGTTATCCGCTTCCAAGAATTGATGATTTATTCGATCAGCTGCAAGGGTCGAGTGTCTACTCAAAGATCGACCTGAGGTCGGGTTATCATCAACTACAAGTTCGTGAAGAAGACATCTCAAAGACCGCATTCAGAACTCATTTCAGGCATTATGATTTCAAGTTATGCCTTTGGTTTGTCGAAACACTAGGCTGGTATTTAGGAACTCATGAATCGGGTGGCAAACCATATCTGGATAAATTCGTGATTAGTCTTTATTAATGATAAATCCCCCTTGGATCTAATACAGAGCAGCAGGAGCATGAGAGGCATTCTGTATTTTATCTTGGACTTGCTTAAAAAGGAGGAGTTGTATGCCAAAATTTCTAAGTGTGAATTTTAGATTCCCAAAATACAGTTCCTCAGCCACATGATTGATAGTCAGGGCATCTAAGTGTGAATTTTTAGGTCTCGTTGGTTATTATCAAAGGTTCATTGAAGGATTTTCAAAGATCGCCAAGTCAATGACCAATCTTACTCAAATAAAGGTCAAGTTTGATTGGGATGACAAGGAAGAAAAATCTTTTCAATTATTGAAAGAGAAACTTTGTAGTGCACCTATCTTGTCTTTACCTGAAGGAGCCGAGAACTTAATTATTTATTATGATGCTTCGTATAAAGGATTAGGTGTTGTCTTAATGCAAAACGAGAAGGTGATTGCTTATGCATCACGTCAACTAATGATCCATGAGAAGAATTATACGGCTCATGATCTGGAGTTAGGAGCAGTAGTGTTCGCTCTAAAGGTTTGGAGACACTATTTGTATGGAACAAAGTGTACTGTGTTTACTGACCACAAAACTTTACAACACATTCTTGATCAAAAGAGTTAAACATGAGGCAACGTCGTTGGTTGGAGTTTCTTAGTGATTATGATTGTGAATTCATTATCACCCGGGGAAAGCAAACGTAGTGGCTGATGCTTTAAGCCATAAAGAACGGATTAAGCCATTACGGGTTTGAACATTGGTTATGACTATTAGTTTGGATCTCCCCAGGTAAATTTTGGAAGCTCAGATAGAAGCAGCAAAACCAGAAAACTTTGAAGCTGAAGATGTAGGAGGTATGATCAGGAAGGATCTCCCAAAGGAAAAGTTGGAATCCCTTGCTGACTGAACTCTATGTTTAAATAACAGGAGTTGGTTACTATGCTATGGTGATCTGAGGACCTTGATTATGCATGAGTCTCACAAGTCAAAATATTCTGTTCATCTAGGTTCCGACAAGATGTATCAAGACATGACGAAATTATACTGGTGGCTTAACATGAAGGCCGATATTGCCACTTATGTTAGCAAGTGTTTGACATGCTTAAAGGTCAAAGCTGAACACCAAAAACAATCTGGTTTGTTGGTGAAACCTGAGATTCCTCAGTGGAAGTGGGATAATATCACCATGGTTTTTATCACCAAGCTCCCTAAAGACTCAGTTGGTTTGATACCTTTTGGGTGAGTGTAGAAGTGTCTTACTAAGTCTGCAGACTTTTTACCTATGTGGGATATATGATTCTGTGGACAAAATTGGCTAGACGTATAATGAATGGAAGTAGTCTCGAGACATGGTATTACCAGTATCAAGCTTTTGTGATGTGACGGTAGTTTCACGTTCAACTTTAGATGGGCGTTCAAAAGGAGTTGTGTATATATATACCCACATATTTTCATCACTGTTATTTTCTACATATATTATATGTAAAATACGACTTTTTCACGGGAAATTTTTTGCTTTTTTCCTTATGTAATCATAGTTTACATTTTCTAAAGTTATACGATCTCAACACAAGGCAAATTCTATCTATGGGTATTATCATGTAAACGCCCATAATATGTCAAAGGCTATAAACTAATATCCACTATACAGTGTATGGTAATATATTTAACGTTGTTTTAAGAAATTATTACGTATATGAACTTTATCCGTTAACGTTTATTCAAAACCCTACCACTTTACGTAATATTTAACATTCAATATAAATGTTAAAGTTTAAAAGCATGGTATGCAAGTTACAATGCCTACATTTGAATATCGTTTCCTCCTAAATCTAGTTTCACTTTCTAAAGCACTATTGTACAAATCAATTAGCATGCTATTCAAATAGCTTCATTTCCCTCCTTTTGTCTTTTGAATTTCATACACATTTAATCCATGTTACAAGTTCCAATGTACTCCTTATTCCGAAGGTATGATTTACCTCCTGATCAAGGGTACATGGCATTATGCTCAAGGTACAACATCACAATGAAACATTATTACAAGTCATTGAAGCAAAAATTTAAAAATAAAAAAAATTTAAAACTTCTATTTCCCTCTATTTTCTTTAAAAACTCCCGTACTCCATCATCAGCTCGAAATTTAATATGCCTCCTAAGCATGAAATTTTACAGTAATCTTCTAACCTCGACCTAAACATAAAAACTAAACCCTTAAATACTTAATTAACCTGTTACCCTTGCCATAATCCCTAAATCCTTAAACAATAAAACAAATCTACTTAAACCTAATGATTCCTAAACTACCGGAAACCTTAAACCTAAACTTAAACCGAAACCCTAACATTACCCTAAAACAACCCTTTTAAATTGTTCTAAACTACTTCAAATCACTCCATACCTTGCATGTTGCTTCATCAACCGACTTAGTCCTACTCGTCACCCACCTCCATCATCACCATGTCACACTTACTTGTTCCAAAAGTCCTTCCTGTCCTCGTCATATCCATACTAACCGGCCTCCTCAGTATCATTCTAGCCAGGTGTATGCCACTTCATCTTTTAGTCACTTCCCTGGTATATCGGACCTCGCTCAACTTGCCACCTCTCAAGTTAAACCTTGGTGCCCAGTGTTCTTGCACTTATATAAGTTAAGACCTCTATACTTCTAAACTCTTTAAAAATCAAAACACCACTCATGTCTTTCTCAAATGAAGTTATAAACAGATCCTAAGGAAGCCAAGAAGGATGTATAAGCCAAGTTTAGAAGCCAAGGAGTGAAGTCATAAGCTCTTGATAGTATTCGGGTTCCATTTGCTCCATTTGACCCACTTTCATCCATTCGCCAAGCTCTAGTAAGCCTAAAAACATTTCCTTAAATCATTCTATGTGTAGATCATATATATGCTTGTTATAATCATTCATACAACCAAAACCATGTTGAAATCCTTCTATAACTAAAACTGCGCCCTAACATCTTTTGAATTCCATGAACAAGCTAGATTAAGCTTGCTATCATCCTAATAAGCCCCTAGTATCTTCAGAATTCCTAAGAAATTAGCCTTGAATCCTAAAAGCCAATAATCAAGAGAAGGAAGGTCTTGAAGCCATTCCTAGGTGTACGAACCCAAATAAGCCCATTCGACCCATATAAGCTCAAGTAAGCTCAAAATCTTGTTCAATAAGCTCATTTTCTATTTTAAAACTTTAATAAACTTCTTAAGATCATGGGTAAACTCTTGTTTAAGCTTTTGATTCACAAAACCATTCGGTTTTGGTTTTCCTAAACCATACGCAACCATTTTAAGTTTTTAAGCTCTTTCCATAAGCTATAAGCTCATAAACTCTACTTATTTTAGCTTATTCTAATAAGCCATAAGCTGCAAAACTCTTTTGGATTTCAAAATTATCAAAATTAGGGATTTTAGACTTGTTTTGCAAATATTTTCATGCACAAGGGTATATATTGTAAATATTTTGAAAATTATAACTAGAGGGGCTGAAAATATTATATTTCTAAAGTTATAACTATAAGGGGTTGTTTTGCCAAGTTTTAAAATTAAGGGATTAAATTATATATACTTTATATATAAAGGATTAATGTTGTAAATTAATTATAAATCAAGGGTATATATTGCCATTTTTGCATTCTTAAAAATATAAAATATAATATTTTTATAAAAATTATAAATATATATATAAATGTTATAAGACTCGATTTTGTTAAAACCCGACACATTTGTCGTTATTAATCACCGATCAACGCATTATAAAACAATTACGTTATATATTTAACGTAATTTATCATCGACTAGCTTTTGAAGAAACTTAAAATCTTATCGTATCACGTTACTAGGGAATTTCATGTGAGGGGTTTTAATTGAGTATACGTTTTGACGAGTTTGCTGGATTTACGATTTAAGTATCATGGCTCCACAAACGTTTACTGCATGTGTAACAACCCGAGTTTTACGACGCGTACGACGATCGCGTATCCGATGTCGTAATAATTATTTTTTGAGTTTCCGTGAATATGCGTCGACATTTAAAATTTTATTTGTCGTTAATAAATATTTTTGTATTTTATTATGAAAAATTTGGAAAAGATTTGATAATTTTTATTTTTGACGTTTCGCGAGTCGACGTTTGATCGCGCGTTCATTAATCGTTTCGAGCATCGCAAAAATTTACGACGCATCTTGTTATTATTTTATTTATCATAAAATATTATTTTTGCGAACCGTGTCGGTTATGTTCCTTGTTCGAGCCAAACTCGCGTTTTAAGGTGTACACATTTTATTAAATGATTTTAATTAAATTTAGTGTTGCGGAAATTAAAAATGGTCTCGGAAGTGAAATCCTGAGCCTCGGTTATCGTTTTTTTATTTAAGTAAAAGTATAGTGTGTTAAAAATCTAAAAGAGAAAATAGGGGAGGACTTGTTTTGCCAATTAGCCAAACTAGTGCAAGTATATAAAGAATTTTTACTTCTATTATTTCATAAAAACACACACACACTATAAAATAAACTCTCTCCCTCCTCCTCCTTGTACACCGCCGGCCACCACCACTCCGCCGCCATGGTCGCCGGAAAATTTGACATGCAACCCGATCCGAAAATATTTTCCGAATCCCCTCGTCATTTCTTACACATCCATGTAATAAAATCAAACATGCAATGAGTATTTTTTTCTATTTTTAATTTGGTTGCAGTTTGATCGAAATGGGTTGAAAGTATTAAAATTTGGGTGATAAATAAGCATTGTGGCTAGTGGGTTCGAACCAAAAAGGGGAAGGCCGAAACCAACACCTTGTGTGTTGTTGTAAGTATCCTAGTTATATTTATTTCATTATTTCGTTCTTAAATTGATTTCGTATATTTTATGTGATGAGGTCCGGGTCTTGCACGAACTCGTTTAGATTAAGATATTGGTTGATTGAGCGAGTTGGGTATTGATTATAAGCTATATTGGATATGTTGTGAGATTATTTTTGAGTCGAAAAATAGTTTTTGACATGTTTGGTAACTTGTATTTTCGAGCAGAAACTTTGGCACGTATTTCGAGGTTCAAAAAATCATAAAAACTGATTTTCGGTTTAAGATTATGGTAGAGCTTAATTTTATGTATGTTTCGGTAATTTGAACGTCCCGTAACTCCTAATAACGAAGAAGTTATGGCCGATCGAAGTTTGGAAAAATAAATATTGTTTGGATCAACTATTTTGCTAATAAACATTCTGATCAGATTTTTAAACGGCGATTTTGGGCACTTTCGAGTCCGCTTCGGCCTTCCGGCGAAACACGAAAGTTGTTCGGAATGACGTTTTACATAAAATCTCTTTTTGTTCAAAGTCGTGAAAATGAGATATAACGGGTCAAAATAGAAAGTCAAACTTCTGCATATTTTATAAAAATATATTAAGTTTCAGCAGATTCTCGTAAGGGCATTTTGGTCATTTTCTGTCGAGATTCAAATCTCAGTTAAAACTAAAAAGTTGTTCGGAATATCGTTTCGCATAAATTTGCTTTAGAACCCGAGTCATGAAAATGTGATCTAGTGGGTCGATTTGGTCGGGTCAGACTTAGAAAAATAAATATATTTTATAAAACTTAAACGTAAAAGTTAACGGATATTTTAATTAGTAATAACGCGTTTCAAGTACGATTTTGAGTGATAAAATAATATCGATTAATATACTATTGTAAGTAATTATTTTTGAGACCGATTGATCGATTCTAAAAATGGAAAGTATAAAAATAGTAACTTTTCGTAATATTCGAAATATAATATCGTTGTTAGAAATTAATGGTTAATTGGGCGTCGAAAGTTCGACGAGGTGAATAAGTATTATTATAAATATAATATCGTGTCGAGACTTATTAAAGATGGTAACTTTTCGAAAATAGTAACTTTCTAAAAATAGAAACTTACCGAATATAGAAAGGTTTCAATAAAGTGAAATGGTATATGATTGGATGGAAAATAGTGTATATAAAATATACTAAGTGTTAAGGTTTAGGGCGCGCAAGTGGATTTCTCATCACATATATGTATGTACGTATATATAAATATATATATGTTTTCGTCGTAACGATGTACGCATCGTTGATTGTATTTTATACGTATTGTAATCGAGCAATATAATTATAGGTCGTGGACGAGATCGTTGCTGCTTCGTTTGTGATATATTCGGTTTATTTGATCGTGATCGTTGATCAAGGTGAGTTCATAGCCTTGCATTTTAATACTTTAATTGTTTTATAAACCCGCGAGGGGGATAACATGCTTGTTTTTAAAAATAGAACACAAGGGACCCGAATGTATGCCAGTAGTCTTGATTATTATAAGTTAGCTTAACTCGCTAGATAAAAGACCCCCGAAAATCATGAATTGTTAACTACCGGGTAATGGTAGACGCTTATACATGGAATAGTACTATTTGGAGGTTGCCACCTCCAATCCGTGACGACTGGCTATCGTCATGTGTCGGGAAAATGACACTACGGATGCGTTGTATAGAGAGTAATATGCACTCATAGCGAGGGTGTATAGTGGGCATTTTTATTATATGGTAACGTTCAATGTCATGAGGCTTATAATAACCCCCCTATAACTTTGTCTGATCCACATCGTTATGTCTTGATGATTTTGAGAAATGATACTTGTGTTCGGAATTTATTATATATATATAAACTCTATGGATTCACTCAACATTTTTGTTGACGTTTTTAAGCATGTATCCCAGGTTTAGGTATTGAAGATGGCTTGGATGGGACGGAACGCGGATATCAAAGACGGTGACTCGGTGAAATTGTGTTATCAAATAAAAGATGTTTTTGGAAAAGAAATCGTGTTGTGACTTATTAGAATAGAATTTCTAAAGTTATTTGGGACCTATGTAAACTCTGATATTTCTTAATGAATTTTAATTTATAAACGAACCATTTGGTCGTTTACTGTGACTCGTGAGCTGTATTATGAAGTAGCACCCCAATGTTGTTATTCCGCTGCACATTGTGAAATTGGGGGTGTTACATAAGCCTTATGACTATTCTTTCATTTGCCATTTGCTTTGTTCTTAAAATAATGGGTAATATATCGAGACATAACATAAAAGGTGATTTTTACCCAAATTTATTTTTT